>KN884828.1:12079-39822 GCA_000934455.1 Apostichopus parvimensis
ATTTATTATTGTACAGTAACTATGAACTCGGGACCTACAACATACATTACGCCTTACAGTGTACTCGCACTTTACTTATATGCTCAATTCTTCATGGGAAAGGCGGTCCCCACCCCCTGTCCCCCTCATCCCGAGTTCTTTAACTAACCCTCTCCTAGGTCCTCTAAAATCACTAGATATACGAAGACGGTATCTTTGAATAGTCCATAACCTAAACTGTCAGTATTTTATTAAATAAATAAATGTAGCTTATTGGTTTATGTGTATACCTAGGATTGATGCTATATACCAGAATTCACACACAAGTTCATATCCTGAAATGAGTTACCTCGACTGAATGTATAACTTACCGCCGGGACTAGCTGGTGAAAGGCGTGTCAAACAACACCACTTCGTATATCCGGAACGCTCTATAGTTTACCGTTAATAGTTTTCAGCCATGCCAGTATACATCAACAACAACCAGGGTTTAATTCCATCCAAGATTGTATTATAATCACCACATTGTATCTCTTACATGGTAACTTCCATTAGGGTCTACATTAGTGAGTGATCGCTGCGTATATACAATGTAAATCCCCTAAAATACAACGTTGATCTAGTCTGCTGGCAACAGCGTACAATATAATACCCTATACCTCCTACCATTAAGTCAGCAGTATTTTATATCTATGATTCACCCCTATAGCCTTTGTGTGAGCAGACGGTATAGTTGTCAAAGGCTGGTAAGTCGTGTTACACAATAAAGGATCAATAGAGATGCATTCATGCATAGCAACATCTGACAAACCTGTAGCGTGAGGCTATAAATTGCTTAAAACGTGGGATGCTGTATTCACCGCAAGTCTTTCCTCTTTCATACAAAAAGAAGCAATTTAACACAGCTGCAGAAATCAAGTTCAGAATTTATTGTTTTTAAGATTGTTTTCAGGTGTCATTTCCATTGACAATATTTCTTATTCATTAGCTCACACCTGATTCTGGTCTCATATCGTTAGTATCGCGTGTTAGCAAATTTGGCAGATATGTATTAAGTTCGTTTGCTCAACCAAATGAAGGAGTCATAAAGTGAAGTAGAGCTTTCATTTCGTGTTACTGTATGCATGAATTTGCTTGATTATAGTTACACGTGACAATTGTTTACGCCGTGTGTATTATTTGAATTTCAAGCTTATTTTACGTTGTAGAATATTCTACTTTCTATAGCATATTTTCAACTTGCTGGCGTATTGCTCTTTCCAACAAGACGCTTTGATTGTCTAGCACATTATACTTTATAGCATATACGTCATCGACTTGGAGATTTAACTTTGTCGTTTATACTTTCTATAGCATATTTTACGTTTAACTGTATTTTACTTTATACCTTATTTGAATTCAATCATATTTTACATTCTATTTGTTTATATTTGGGACAATAATTTATTGACACTTATCTATTCATTGAATTATCAAAGGTCATATGGAACATTCAAATTGAACTCTTTCCCACCGACACTGATCATTTGTTTGCTGGTACTCAGGCTAGCCGGGAAGCGAATATTTATGCAATTACAGAGTTTTCAGCCAATCAGATTGCTCGTTACGTCGACACAAATAATGACCATCGCTTGGTTGTTCGGAGACATACACTGAATTACACACTGACACTTAATTAAGTGTAGTTACGGGATTTCCCTTCTAACGCGCTAACTTTACTTTTAATGTTTGGATCACATGTTCACCTTACTTATGATACATACGCTACATTCCAATGGGTAAGTGTCTACATCATATAAGATTTTCAAGCAGTTTTATTAAAATCGGAATTCGTTTCGTGGAATGGGTACGCTATAATCAGCTTCGCGACGC
Organism: Apostichopus parvimensis; assembly: GCA_000934455.1. Lineage (NCBI taxonomy): Eukaryota > Metazoa > Echinodermata > Holothuroidea > Aspidochirotida > Stichopodidae > Apostichopus > Apostichopus parvimensis. Next base: position 13,931 of record KN884828.1, read on the forward strand.
GAGTTCACAAGTCTTGAATGAATATACGCAAAACAGTTAATAGTCTGCAGTATGATACATTTCCGTCACTACACTGTGTACACAGTTATTATAAATATATGCCTACAGCACATGTTTGATGCATAAGCTTGTACGGTACGAAAGTTTCACTGTGCTATTCAAAATTCAAATTCAATTCAAATAAACTTTATTAAGAACCAAAAATGGGCAATAAGACAATACAATGATAAGATGGAATAAGAATAATACAAATAGTATACATGAAAATACACAAGAAGGATACCATACTATGAATTGCACATATTAATTTAATAGGATAATAAGAATTCAAACTATTAAGAAAAATAAGAATTGCAACTGATTGAAGGAATAAGAATCAAAACTCTCGAAAATGGTCAAACTATAAGAAATGAAACTAATAGGAATATAAACCGAAAACTGAAAAATTGAAAAACCTATACGACAGTCTAACGGATCAAAAACGAAAGGATCAAAATTCAATTTTGAAAACAATTAAACTTTAAAAGGCACCTAAAAAGCAAGCATGTTATCGATTAATGCTTTCACAGAAAACTTCGATCAAACATCGATAGTGGATCATACAATCATAACAAACTATAAATATGTCTAAACCAATTCCAAAGATACGAAAAGCTGCGGGTAATTTTGAACGGGTATATCTTCGTTGAAACGAATGTATGCAGACGTTTTGGTAACCTCGAAGTAAAGGTTTCTATGGCGATGACGTAACTATTCCGACCAATCATGAGCGACTATTTACACACAACTGCAACTGCAAACCTGTTTGACCTGAGAGGTTGACTGTCGGAAAATAGCACTAAAGTGACCTATACTGCATCGATTGTTTGGAATTTTCTGATTCATCATCATTCTCTTTTATGTCTAACTGTTTAGGAAGATGAACTACTGATGGACTTAAAATCTGGAAAAGTGAAGGTGACCGCTGGAGGATGAGTTGGGAAGCAAAATGATAATACCTTTGAGCTATTTGATAGCGAAAGCCATCATATGGTGGATAGGACTTGTCAGTTGAATTGTTTTCATCTATGCTCCAGCGGCCTGGAAAAGTGACGAGATTAGTGTATAAGTCAACGGGAGCAATTAATTGTGGTGAGACACCTGTAGACATGGCGGTCTATGCAAAATGGACTTAACGGACAGTTCAGTGAATCCAGAAGTAGCTGACGTAATTACTCTATAAGGTTTATGTTAACTATGCATTCATGCAACAAATATTCGTCGTTCGGTTTCCATTAAGACACGGAATGGAGAATGAAGACACAAGACGAATGGTTTGCAGTTAAACAGATATATTGATAACTGCTAACTACGATACAATAATGACAATTTCTAGGCTACATGGCAAACAACTGGTAAAATATTGAAACAATCTCTCCGAACTCCATCCCACCTTCTCGGTCCAATACAATTTAGTGCTGAACGACAGCTCTAACTTCAAGTCAATTCAAACTCAACGTTAATTATAATTTAATAACTAATTAAAAGCTAACTATCCGTCAACCATTCGATGTTAAAACACTCAAAAATATACGCATGCAAGCAGCAAAGAAAAGCATAACAAACTAACTAAAGACTAACTATCTGTCCAAATAAAGAAAAACAGAAAAATCATAACGATTGTCAAATAACAAAGTTAAATGTGAAATTGAAGCGGACGGACAACATAATTACCAATGGCTGTGACACCATCGACAATTCCGACAACTATTCATTAAACCATTCATTAAAAAAACACCAAAAGTAAAATAAACGAGTGCAAGCAACAACGAAAAACATGAAAAGCGCTAAAAAGTGGAACCATATCTTGCAAACTCACACATTCATTGCTCAACTGAATGACTATGACAACTTCTTTATAAAAAACGATTAAATTCTGACCAAATAAAATAGTAGTGAGTCAAATTTCTCTCTCTCTAGACTTTGATCATTCATAGAAAAACTATAGACTGACCTGGTCAGCAAACCCATTCAATTTTGGAACGATGTAAAGATACATATCAGTACAAATATCAACCACAGGTTCAACTGACATAATTTTGAACAAATACTGCAAAACTATTCAACCCTCGGTTACTTATGGTCAGATACTTAGTGGTCGGATTTGGGCAAAAAATGAGCAAGCTATAAAAACCGTTTACAATAGGTTAAGGTTAAGGTGGTAACACTTGTTAAAGCGCACATTACTGTTAAAACACTCAATGGCGCTGAACAACAATACAATTATAAAAACGATTTCTTAAATAAGTGAGTCTTCAAAGCAACTTTAAAAGTTCTGATGGTCTTCGAATTTCTTGTGTCGACGGGGAGAGCGTTCCAAAGCCTGGGGCCAGCGACGCTGAAAGAGCGGCCTGCGAAACATTTGCGGAGTGTGAAAGGAACCTTGAGAAGGATGCCCTTTGACGAGCGTGTTGAACGACCATGTGTCTTAATTTCCAGCAACTCGGACAGATAAGCTGGTGCGGAATTATGTATACACTTATAAACGAGGAGGAGGATCTTGTACTCGGCACGGACATTGACGGGGATGTTATGCAGCTCCTTCAATGCTGCGGAGGCACTGTCATATTTTGATCTGCCGAGAATAATTTTAGCCGTGTAATTTTGGATCCTTTGTAGAGGATGAAGTGTGGAGGCCGGGAGGTTGATAAAAAGACCATTGCAATAATCCATATGGGAGAAAATCATGGCATTTGCAATATCAAGTCGGAGCAACTTTTGGTATCATTGTATTCATAATCATTTTTTTTATTATCCTTTTTAGTAGTGAATGTGATCATGCTAATTTTTATGAAATTTGAAGTGCATTTAGTCTGAAGTACATTTCAGTTGCTTTGTTCGCAGTAAATTAACTCAGTATGTGTAATATACAACTTTTACCCCAGGCCCTGAATGTGAAGTTTTGGTTACTTCCTTCACATAGTCTTTTAAATACCAACAAAACGTTATGCTCGTAGTTTTAAAGGAGCTTACTTCGCAATTTCTGGTTTATTTGTTCACTTCTGCATGTAGAAGATGTAGTGCGAGTGTCATAAGTATTATGCACTCTCCTTAATGTTCAGGTCAGATTATAAATGTCCCACACATAGGTATCAACTTTGATTAAAACTTTCATGTCGTAACTATTTAATATAAATGAATTAAGTTTAAGTAAACCAACCAACAACATTCTTAGCGATGGATACACAGCCGGAGATGATTCTTTTCCACATACGTCTATGTTCTCTTTCTATCTCCTCAGTGTTACTTTCAGCCTGTATTTTCAAACGCTGCAAGATTTCTATGTCTTGACGAAGGCGTTGACATTCCTCCTCGGCTTGTTGTCTTCTCTTCCTCTCTGCCTTTGCTCTTTCTTCTTGTTCGCTCTTCAATCTTATTTCTCTTTCCTTGTGATCTCGTTTCTCTTGTCTTTCAAGCTCCTCTCTTTCCAACAGTTCTTGTCTACGTCTTTCCAATTCCTCATTCTCTTGTAACCGTTCTTTTGTTACTTGTGTCAGACGAAGCTCGAATTGTTTCCATTCCATTTTCTGCTGCTCCTGTCTCAACTGCCATTCTCTATCTTCTCTTTCTCGGCGCTCTTGTCTTTCTCGGTCTTCCTTTTGAAAACATTCTTTCCTTTCTTTGTCTTCTTTTTCTTGTCTCTCCCTTCTTTCCTTCTCTTCGGCTTGACGTTTCTCCTCATTTAAACTATTTTGTTCCTCCAGGTGTCTTTCTGCGGCAATTCGTTCTTTTTCGAATTCCTCCTCCTTCTTCTTCAGTGCCATCATTTTGTTTTAACTTTCCTCTTCAAATTGTTTATCAATTTCGAATTGTAACTGCTCTGTAGATATGTCCGGGTTGGCTGCAATTATTATTTCTACTTTGCTCATGATTGATGGATGCCATCTGTTTATGTGACCTTTTCGTCTCATAGCCTCTTTTTCTTGTTGAGCATTAACAAACATCTCGTTGGTGTAGATCTGTGGGCTGTTTAATGTTATCATGCGGTCAACCATTGCTACGATCTGTTTTCTGTAATATGCCTTTTCGAAGGGTACACTAGTCTTATTGTCGATTGCTAGCATTTTCCAAGAAAGTTCATCTAATAAGATAGCAAGACTTTTATGGTCCTTCTCCTGGTCCTGGTCATGTTCCTGGTCCTTGTCCTTGTCCTGGTCCTGGTCCTGGTAGTGTTCCTGGTCCTTGTCCAGGTCCTGTCCATTGTGATCTTTGTTGCCATTTTGTGTAGTTGGATTTCCTCTCGTTGCCTGACCAATCGCCATCTGCTTGTTCCTGTAGGTGTCTAAGTCTACGTCTATCAGTTCAGAATCTCCGTGACTGTATACAAGAAGACAGTAGTTTTTGAAACCTCCTCCAAATGTTTCCTGTACAAAGAAAATAGTAAGTATTGGGTTACTTTGACTTTAAGCGCGAAATTAAGCTGGTTTTGCGGTAGACCGTTAAAACCTACGGTTATCAATTCAGGTGGCATACTTATAATACTTGAACATTTTTGAAATGACTCTTCAAGGGGCAGAGCTAGGTTCGTCGATCAGTTGTTAGGAGCTAACAGTCTTAAATACAGACACTTAAGTCAGTTCCTCACATACTATACAAACCTCAATTACAAAACAAAGGATTTTTATGGCCTTAAACGGTACTGGTCAGAATGTGTTCCAAATTTTTCAAGGATAAATTATAGTGAATGCTATCCAATGGTGATCTTTTGCTTATATGAAGTTAGAAGAACATCGATTGGTTGAGTTATTAGAATTATCAAACAATATATTTACATTACGGTAATCAAATCCACTTGTTTAAATATTGTGGGCCTTATACAATGAACAAAAAAATTGTACTCACAAATGGACTGCAAACAACACTTTCATATCAATTTGTTTCGATGGAAGAGTCGCTTTTCCACTGTCAATTTCACAGAAATATCGCTACAAAATAAGCACATTTTGCGCTAATTCTTTTCATAACTTACTAAGTATAGCACTCAGAAAACTCTTTCTAATGTCATTTTGAAAAATATTGTGTCTTCTTTACAATAATGTGTTGTTATTTATTATGCGTGTGAACTAAACCCCGTACTTTTTAATCTGAAAAGTGAAAACCACTTCGGAAAGCAGTGAACGTCTTCAAAATGTCCCTATCTCTCAATGCTTACATTGTGCTTGCTGGGAGTGTGATTGCGTAACCAATTTTCGTATGCCAAAGAAAAGTTCGTTGACTCTTCTCTCTAGTGATATAAAATTAGACTTGATTGGTCAATATTAAGGCTCGTACTTTTCACTAGCAAATCAAAAGCATCGTAAGAAATTTGTGAAGTCCTTCACTCGTAAGCATAGGCGATTTGATAGAGGGGGGGGGGGCTGTAACGACTTGGCCGAACAATATAACCAACATTTTTCGCGCGCCTTGCGCGCGTTCAACATGTTAATGTACATATCATATAGGCATGCATCGGTTATTACATCGCATGCCAGTTACATACAATCATTTGCCGCGTTACTATCTCTTTGGGGGAAGTTTTTACAATAATATGGTAATAATATATAAGTTTAACCATTGAAAAACACATAGCAATTTATTTTTCTTTCAGTAGGTGCCCGAAAAATTCCCAGCATATTGCTCGAAATTTCACAAAAATATTGGATTGGGGGTTGCAGCCCCCCCCCCCCCACAGGCTCCTACGCTCTTACGCTCCTACGTTCTTAAGTAAAGCAACTTCAACGCAAGGTACAGAATCATAAACATGTCGCCGAAATGAATGCAGTGTACGGGGTTTTAAAAAACCAGTCGACAAATCAGAAAGAAATACAAAAGACTATACAGTAAACAACATCGCTATCGATTAGTGGAGAACCTAACAATTAACTGCAAGGCTGCTTTTACCTTTGTTAGGTACCAAGGTTATGATTTTCACACTTTATCGGAGGTTGATCAAGAGAAAAACAAAATTTAGAATGTTCTAGGGTTATATGACGCAAAAGTAGAAAGCCCACAAGTAGATTCGGATCTACTCAATTTAGCATTGTATGTTATCAGACAAACACAACGCAACATCGATATCCCTGACAATACCTATTCTGATTTTAACGAAAATAATAAATCAGCCAAAGTAATACACATTTAAGAAACAGCAATTAAAAACTAAGTGATTTATACGCTTGACAAGAACTCCAAGTAAGGAATGTGGGTATCGAGAGATGTTTGAAAGAAATCATAATTGTTAAAATGAAAAGAGTTGGCATACAAAGGCGTTTTTAAGAAAGATACTTCACTTCTTGACATAAAAATAGCAGATGATGGAACATGGATAGGTCGAAAGTTGCATGTTGTAAATGTGGCATGTGTAATACTTAATGAGAATGTGTTCAATTCTGCCCATGGTAATTACTTAATTGCAATTATTAAAGATCAGGAGAATTAAGAACCACTGAAAATTCATTTGCAAAATGTTGTGCACTATATAAAGACATTTACTGCATTCAACTATGAACATGTAAAGTATTCTATTCGTTATTTTTTGGGCGGGGACTACAAGTTTCTTCTCTGCGTGTGTGGATTTTAAGTGCATCTTCAAATTATCCATAGCCTGTGTCGCAAGATGAAGAAAAGTGGTTTTCATAAGGTTGGCACCACAGGGTATCCTTGCAGTATTACCGACAATGATCTGTTCTACAAAGGTAAATCAAAGAACAACTTTAGTTGTGTTAGGCCGAATCTTTGTGGGCACTCCCATAGAAAGAGTGTGCATTTGATCTTCTGCACTTATTTCTGAGAATTGCTGATGTTTTGATCAAGTTGCTAATTCTTGAAACGAATCGACTCGATAAGATTGAGAGGTATAATTCAAATTGCGAGGAGTACAGCTACGTTCTAGAGAAATGATGTGGCGTAAGTTAGTAGATTTTCTTTCTATACTTGTAAAGAAGGTGTAAAAAATATGGCGAGATCTTACAGGCTCAGAGAAAGTAAAGCTGTTCTTAAATGTTTATAAAGTTGCCAAAATATTAGGTAAATTGCCAAAGGATGATGTTATGGTATGACAATTGTATGAAAAGAGTTTTCACAGAGTAATCTACTTTTGTGGTCCTTTCAACGAAATGATGAGAGTTTCGATACAAAGATTCTATAGGTAGTGTCAGAATAGAGAAATGGATTTCAACATTCATTGACGTGCATCATGGTAGCAATTTCACTCCCTATATCCACATCCTTGTTTGTCACGTACCGGAAATACTACTTTCGTTCCTTAACAAAGTTCAGTGGTCAAGGGTTGGAAAAACTAACCGGTATCATAGCGTTTGACTACTTCAGAGGAACAAACGGAAAATGAATTCAATCCTTAGTACAAGTAATGAAAAAGTACAATAGAAAATTGTGGATGATTCAGGCTAATGTTGAATTCGACAAGAATAATAAAATTGCGTGTTCAGTATAGACAAATAGGACACTTGCGCGCGTGTGGGTGTGTGTGTGTAAGTGATTGGAATGATGTTATGGCGGCTCACACCATGGGATTTATACTTACGATACCATATCAGTACAATAGTGTGTTGTTTTGCTTTTTCGTATCATATGCGACTGTTTTAACTTTGTATGCATACGTTACTCTATGACTCATATGCGACTATAAAAATTCCGTTGTTTAGTCAGAGGCCTGCCGACACTGAATAAATTATGCTACGATATGTTTCCCGTCGTCCTCTGTGGTAGACCTTTCCAGACCTTTCTAGAATTTCGTATTAGCAGCTCACAATGTTGAATGTTTATCACAAAATGTATCGACAGTGTGTAAGTTAGAATACATAATATTTGTTATTGTTGAATTTAAAATAGAAGCTTCCCATACGACATTGTGTAAATGGGAATAGGTAAACAAATTGGCTTTGAATTTGAATGTTTAAATTCACGATTGGGTGGGAAGGGGTTGGAGGGGAGGTGGTATATCACAGGTTATTACATGGTCACTTACAAGTTTATGTTTATAACTAAATCATTTCACGTGTTTGATATCAAAGTGTCATTAAGATTGTTTCAACTTACGGATGATAATATATGTTCAGGAGAGTTTGATGTTTATTTGTTGTTGCAATAAATACTCCAAGAAGTGATTTTCACTTGCCAATACTCAGTATTGAACTTTATTCAATCATGCACTTCAAGCTAGGACCAGGGATGTGTTATTGACATGCGTGGACGAAAGCAACCCGTAAACTGTGCGTATACTGTTACAACGTTTTCATTGCAAGGGTTAGGTCCCTATGAGGGAGTGTCAGAAATGTAAAACCAACATGATATCATTGGCTAGTTTACACTTAGACGTATTCAGTCAGCCATGTATTATAGCAATCCAGGCAGTTTAGATTAAACACCGCGCGGTCAAAAGTCCAACCCTCTTGTTCACTGAAGAAGAAACATGATCTGAAATCCATTCAGGTCCTTATGTAAACTTTCATTAATAAATCGTTTTCTCTCTCTAATCAGCAGTGTACACGTGGGTGTACATCAACATCTATGTATTAAATAATGTCAGTAATGTACGACATCACACGAGCGCTCCAAAATTCATGCCCGTACAGTTTTCCATTGAACCGGATTTGCGTGTGCGGGGGACGGGCACAGTTAAACGTGAAATGCGACAAAACAAATTGATATGGTCATCGGAAAGGGTAGAGGGGTGTTAGATATGGCCCATGAGAGATGGTTTAGTTCAGATGGTCCAATGCTTATTATTTCTTCGGAAGGCCCAGATCCCTGACAATCAGGCCCAATTTTGCTCTGAAACTTTGTTCTACGAAACCAAAGCACCATAAGAACAAATCATGGTCTTACTTCTAATTAGAGTTTTGAATATACATATAACCCAACAGTTTACGGAATAAAGGAAACTGCAACTAATTGACTTTTGTGATATTTTTGCATGAGCGATTTCCTGTTCGGATGATTTTTCCTAACACCACTTTCTTGTTTCTCGAGTCCCTAAATTGGACGTTTTACTGATTAAGCAATTCTTCCCCTGATGAATGCAAGAAGGTCGCTCTTGACTGTACTTTTTACCCCGACTGTCGATGGAGACGGTGGGGGTGGGGGTCAGGTTTCTTACCTCAATTAAATCCAAGACGTTTTTGTCCTCAGCAGTAAATCGTGGATTGGCCAGATTCATCACGTACAAAAAAGCATGCACCCCATCAGGAAAGAATTAAGTCATTTGTGCAAGTTCTTTCAAGATTTTTTCATTACTTTGATGAGTGTCTTGCAAACCAGGCGTGTCCATAACACTTATCTTGCGTCCATCTACCACCTCGGTGAAACATCTCGATTCTCTAGTCACAGAACTTGCGGTGTAATCTTCTTCAAACCTCACTTTTCCAAGTATCGTGTTGGCTGTAGCGCTTTTACCTTGCCCCGTTTTGCCAATGATCACAAGACGTAACCCATTTCTCGCATTTCTCGCATTGGATTTGGGTGAAATATTAACGTTCAACTTATTCTCCGATAAAGAAAAATTTGGAAATTTGTCATCAAAATCCCTTTTCCTGACACCATTAACCTCTTCAAGTTTTGCCGGATCATCTTTGTGATTACTCCAATCTTTGTCGGACACGTAAGGATACAGACTACGATCATCAGAGGCCATTTTCGAAATCTGGAGTCAAATTAAATCAACTTGTGCTATATGCATTCAAATGTTTGAGTGGGTTAATCTTTCAATGTTGAAGACTATAAGTAAACAGTTATATGGAAGGCAAAATGAGAACAATTAAACAACAACAGCAACAACGTTTGTTACACAGATGACTGTATCGATTCAAATGACGACGCCGTGATTTGATGCAATGATGTTATTTATTCAGTATGTGAAACAACAACATAAATGTCTACAACAGCTACGTAAAATAGTATAGCAACGACGAAGAAATATCAATCACATGTTTGTATGACAACGTCATTTTTGTCTGTAATGTCATCGTTTATTATTTTATTGACGGGTAAACCTCATATGATAACAACATAAACACACGTGAAGCCTACGTAAACTGCACTGATAACAAGCTGAGAACAGAATAATGACGGCGCTATTTCACTTAACATAATAAAGACATACATCGACGAGGTACATCTATTGAATGATATAAGCGGTGAGTGATACCCATGGTAGTCTACTATCATTCTGGTAGTCTATTCCGTCAAATAAAAGGAAATGCCTTTTTATATAACCTACGGTCATTCAATATTACTATATTGTTTGATGATTGCAATTTTACCAAACTGGTTGTTGAATATTTACTATACAAATATGCATTAAGAAGGCATGTGGCCTAACTGTCTTTTAGGATATGTCATCCAAACTACGTGGAGAAGAAGATTTGTGGTAACCTGATTGGTAATAGGATCAACGTGTTACGCGAAAGTATCAGAGAATCAATGGAGAGGGTTGATCACGCTGGTAAACTATCTTACTTACGATATGTCGCAATTTTAATGATTTTACATATGTAAATTGATGTGCAGCCAAACATAATAGAAATGTAACCATTAGAGACCAGTCTGAGAGTTGAAATTTGTTGTGCTGTTGTGCTGATATAATCAGCAGGATCTGCACGTGTTTGCTTTGGTGCCCCCGAAAAGGCGGGTAGAAAACGCCAGCGCTGAGGGGTGTGCACAAAACTAAGACATAAGACACAAGACCCAACCAACTGCAAAACTAATACCAAAGACCCAGGTGTTGCATTCACAGTCTCTCTTTGCTAGTTTTTTACTTCTAACTCTTGCTTCTAACCCTACGTGGTACTTTCAAATGTGATCGTACTTCGAGATGCATCGTCTGCAGCAACCACACATTGCTGAAACCATTTCCATCACCAGCCACAGCATGCAACTCAGACACAAGTCTAAGAGTCACATCACTTGCACAACCGCTAATGCCATCTATCTGATCTCTTGTAGAGTTTGCGGCATCCAGTATGTTAGTGAAACCAAAACCACCCGCAAGAAGGGGTCTATCGTCACAGATCTACATTCAATAAGATGAAGACTGAGACCCCGTTTGGAGAACACTTTAACCTTTGCAACCATTCCACTAATGACATGTCGCTACTAGCCTACAGGGGATCTTTAAGTATCCGTCCTGACCTAGTAGGTCAGCAGAGAGAGACTGTGGATGCAACGCTTTCGCAACCTCATGGGCTCAACATTCAGGAAGGACATGACTAACCTTTCCTCTGCTCCCCCTCCCCCCGTCTCCCCTTGTTTCCCCCTGTCACTCCTCTTCTCGTAGCTCTGTTTCACTTTTTTCTCCACATCTTTCTGTCTCTGTCCGTTTATAGTTTACTCCCTACCCTCTTCCCTTAATCCTGTCTTTGTCCCTCTGGTACAGTTTATCTCCTACCTCTCCTCTTCACCTGTTGGTTTCTTTCTTTTCTCCATCCCTTGTCTACTAATCCTCTTACATCTATCTCTTTGTGTTCACCATGCTCATCAACCTGTCTGTATTCTGTGCGTGGTTTTGTACCTTATGTTACTGTTACTTGTCATCCAGCCTCTTAAGAAGATTCTGCTAGGATCGAAACATCAAGCCAACATACTTTTACACATTACAGAAAACAAGTTATATATGATTTTGTCGTTCTAGATGTTCATGATGTATCGAAATTTTTACGCCATAATGATGTCTTCCAAAAAATGTCGTCACTATTCCTAAAACATGTTAACATTCATATCCGCCAGTACGTCAAACAGAGGACACGATTTTTCATTGCAGGATTAAGGGATGAGGTGTGTTAATATTCACCCCATTGCAGACAATTTGTCGAGCTAACTGACTGGTTCCACATCACATCTGGTGTCCGGCAAGGATGTGTAATGTCCGGGTTTTTATTCCTTTTGGTCATCGACTGGATAATGAGAAATGTTACTGGGGCAGAGAATAATAGAATTATGTGGAATTTTAACAATGTTTTAGAAGATTTAGATTTTGCTGATTATATAGCATTGTTATCTTCTAAATTTAATCGTGTTCAGAGGAAGACTAATAGAGTGTTGAATGAGGCAGCAAGGGTTGGATTGAGAGTATATGTTGGTAAATGCAGTATGATGAGGTTAAATACACAGAATGAGCAGAAGCGGGCAACGATATTGGTATAGAGGATGTTGCTGAATTTACCTACGTTGGTGCAAAAGTTAATAAAATTGAAGGTGCAACAGAAGATATTAAATGTAAGCTGACGAAAGCTACGGCAGCATTCTGGAGCCTGACTAGAATTTGGCACCAAAGAAACATCGGGAGACTAACTAAAATCACCCTATACAAAACCCTTGTAAGATCAGTATTGATATATGGTTGTGAGGCATGGGAGATAACTCAATTAGAAGATAAGAAACTGGATACCTTCCAGTATAAATGCTTGCAGAAAATACTTAAAATAAGATACCAACAGACCATCAGTTATGAAGAGATGGAGAGAGTGACCAAATTGAATATGGAACTGGCTAGGACATGTGCTTTGAAAATACAGTGCAGACAACAATTACATAGCCCTGGGATGGACCCCAGAAGGTTTAAGTGCAAGAGGAAGGCCTAAAACAACCTTAGCCATCAAATAACGGTTGAATATGAAATAAAAGTCATTTTCTAGCTTACACTGGCTGTGAAACGTAACAATTCAACCCATAACCTTGAGACCTATTACTAGCTAATGAGCCTGGAGTTGATGTGCTTTCTCCTTATAATAAATATATGCATTACACTGGCTCAGATAACAGCAAAACTCACTCCTACTCGTTCGAAGTGAAGAATAACTTCTTTCCCATATCCTAATTCTCCAAGAGTACCTTCCATTTTAGACAGTTGTGTATTTGATTCCAAATCCGTGTTGATTGTCCAAAGATGATTCGCTAGGCTGGAAACAACTCCCATTAGCCCAACTCAGGGCCGTATACTGAGACGGCTCAGGCCAAAAAAAAGTAGAAGTGCGCCATCACTTCGTTGCGTGATATTACGTTGTCACATGAATTTATGCTGTTGGATGAAAACGATCTACTCTTAGAAATAGAACTGCTTCAATTTCTATGGATCTACTACGTCGATGTATGTCTTTATTCCGTTAAGTTAAATAGCGCCGTCATCTTCTGTTGTCAGCTTGTTATCAGTGGACTTTACGTAGGCTTCACGTGTGTTTATTTAGTTATCATATACGGTTTATCCTTCATTAAAATAATTAATGACATAACAGAAAAAAAATGATGTTGCCATACTGAAATATGATGTTAATGTATGTCTTTGCGCCGTTGCTATACTATGTTACGTAGCTGTTGTAGACACTTATGTTGTTGTTGCACATAAGTATATCATTATTACATCACATCACGTCGTCGTCATTTGAATTGATATATTCATCAATGTAATAAACGTTGTTGTTGCTTGGTTTTCCCCTTTTTTGCGTTCCATAAACAGTTATCGTCCGATGTATTACAATTGTCACTCATATATTTCTCGCTTTTGAGTTGAGGTCAAAGTTCAATATTAACGAAAGACGAACCTTTTTTCTACATTCAATTGCAAACACCATGCCTGGATTTCAGCTGGCTCGGAAAGCAAAACTACAAGAATTGTTTACCAGTCTCACAGTTAATTTATCACATGCTACTGGAATAGCTTTGTTTATCTGGGGGATCAGAAGTAGGATGTCTACATATTTCAATTGTATATGGAAGTTTTTTTTCACAAGTTCTTAATGCAAATAAATCCTCGTCCGAAGCTCTTTCATTTGAAATATAAATAGCCAGGGATGATATATGAGACAGAATATGCATACAATATTAGATTTCGTTATTCAGAATAGTTTAATGCATACTTTATACTAACAAAGAAATACTGAAAAAAAAATCGAAATCAAATTGGTGTGGATTCAATGGAAGTTTTTACAAACAGTTTGAACTGATTGTTAATATCAGAAATCAACATAGCTTATCAAGTCACCCAATTTCAGCTTCAGAACACTCGTATTGTCAGTACTAGCAGTATTAATATCAGGTTTCCATCAGATCAAGGTTAGTAACTGTTTGTACTGTCAATATAAGTGCTTTGAAGCATGATATTGGAGTACAGTTTAGTTTTTGCCGAATAGGGTGAGGTCCCTAGAGAGCCATCAATTAATCACCCGCTAAACACCAGAAAGCTTGGGCGGAAAATTGAGAGAGAAAAGGTCCTCGCGATTAGTTGTGAAAGAAACTAACAAATTGACCGTGACACGGAACCAGGTAACTGCAAAGTCGTCGACTATTTACATAAGGGCCTAATGGGAAAAGAGTAGATTTATCATAGTTAACCTTCAGACTTAACACGAAGTATGCCTTGTTTATTGGTATATCTTCCAGTGTTGAAGAATATAAGTAAACAGCCATCGTCCGATATTTTACCATTGTCTATCACATATTTATCGCTATTGAGTTAATGTCAAAGTTCATTATTGACGATTGCAAATAAAATTGCCTAGATTTCAGCTGCCTTGGAAATCAAAACTGCAAGAATTGTTTACCAGTCTTACATGTTACTAAAATAGCTTTCTTTATCTGGAAGGAACAAATGTTTAATGTTTAATGTCTACATATCTTCATTGTTTATATAAGTACCTTATCAAGATATCTTCTTGCTAATTTGCATGAAGTATTGAATTTCGTTATTCATAACACGACGTATTCATTGTTATTTACATGAATATAAATATTTGTGTTAATACAGTCGGATATAAACCAAGTGCAACGAAGTAGTACTTTAACAAATGTTAATCACATTTTTATCGTCAGTTATCACTGTATCAGCGATATCTCTTTTCTAGCTTGAACTCATGAGTTTTCACTGTTAATCTCAAAGACATAAGCCTCTACAGTGGCAATAAAAGCAAGCAGTACAATTTATTGCATAAGTGAGTATCAATAAATAATTCTCCAATTATTGAAAATAATTTTACTTTGTATGTATTACCCTAATGCACTCACTGACATTCTTTTGCTATAAAAGACAAGAAAATGTGATAGTAGTTATATATCCATTGTTCATTTTGATACATAAAATGGAATCAATTTTAAGGGCGTTTGATAAACCAACAGACGGATTCATGATCTAAATTTGACATTTTATTTTGTGTTCCTGAATGCATGTACTTGCTTGATTATGATTCTCCTGACAATTTGTTTTTGTGTGAAATATTTGAACTTTCAAGCATATTTTACATCGTAGCATATTTTAGTTTCTAGCACATGTTGCACTTGTTGGCGAAGTTGCACTTTCCAACAACCTTTGAAGTGCTAACATACTTTTGTATATCATATTGCACTTTCTAGCATATGCGTCATATACTGGGACGTTTTACTTTGTCCTATTTACTTTCTAAAGTATATTTTACTTTCAACCTTATTTTCATATATTCTCCTTTTAACTACACTTGTCTATCCAAAGCATCCTCAATCTTCATAAGTTTCTGATAAACACTGGTCATTTCCTTGTTGGCATTCAGGCTAGCCGGGAACTTGAATGGCAAGCTTGAAAAAAAAGCTTGAAAATGTGTGATTAGTTGGTTTTAATTCAAATATGGATGACATGGTCTACCTTGGCCCATATTTTGTTACCATCGGAATGTTGTAGACATGGATGTCTAGTAAAATAGACTGTATGGACAGTTCAGTGGATTAAGAAGTAGCTGACGTATGTTTAGATGGTTTACATCACAGTTCTGTAAACTATCCATTAATGTAACAAATATATTGTTCGATTTCCAATTTAACCACGGTATGGAGACTGAAGACACACAAAAAGCGGTTTCCAGTTAAAAGAGATATTGATAACTTCTAACTTCGAAACAAAACGAAAGTTTTACAGCTACATGGTGAATGACTGTTATATTATCAAAACAATCTCTCCGAACTCCATCAAAACCTTCTAGGTCCTGAACCGCAATCTGACGTCAAGTCAATTCACACTCAACTCAAACTATAATTAAAGTTAAATAAACCTTATAATTAACTAAATACACAACAAACACCCCCTTTAACAGGAAATGATCTCTTAGTGCAAGTTCTTGTGTTATCATATCGAGTATACAAATATGTCCAATTAAAGAATGAACGATTGCCAAATAACAAAGGTAAATGTGAAATTGAAGCGAACTGGCAACAAAATTACCGATGGCTGTGATAAATATACTCGTGCAAGCATCAACGAAAAGCATAAGAAACTATAAAAAGTGGAACAATTTCATGCAAATTTACAAAGTCACTGCTCAACTGAAGTGACAATTGTCAATCCAAGACAATGACAAGTTCTTTATCATAGAAAAAATAAAGACTGACCTGGTCAACAGACCCATTCAATTTTCAAGCCATCTAAAGATACATATCAGTACAAATATCAAGCACAGGTTCAACTGACCTAGTTTATCTTGACACAATTTCGACAGCAAACACGAAATAAATTTTGAACAAATACTGCGAAATTACTATTTAACCTCAGTTACTCATGGTCAGATACTTAGCGGTCGAATTGGCGAATAAAGGAGTAAGTTATATACACTGTACACAATATCAAGGCGGAGCAACTTTTGGTGTCATCGTACTCATAACCAGTGTTTCTATTCTCCGTTTCAGCAGTGAATTTGATCATGTTAATTTCTATGAAATTAGAAGTGCATTTACTCAGAAGTACACTTCAGTTGCTTTGTTCGCAGTAAATTAACTCAGTATTTGTATATACAAATTTTACCCCAGGCCCTGCATGTGAAATTTTGTTAACTCCCTTCACACAGTCTCTTAAGTACCGGCAAAACCAGTTGGAAAATATTATTTTGATGAGATTCTTATATTATAGAAACTAATGACTGCCCTGGTTGATAAACCTATGCAATTGTGAAATCATGTTAAGTAATATTTACATATTGATACAAAGAACAACTACCGGATCGACGGACCTAATTTGTCTTGATACAATTTCGCCAGCAACGAGCATTGAATTTTGACCAAATACAGCAGAAATATTAAACCTCAGATACATTTCAATTTGCTCAAACTGTGTATACACTTCCATAAATATCTAGACTTAGAGACCACATTACTTTTGTGATTTATTGTGTAAGTCACTGGGGCTTTTAATAGGCGTATGCTACCTTAATCAAAAATTAATCATTTTAAGTGATAGAAATCCCAATTTTGGACCAAAATAGTTGCTATGGTGTGTAAAAATGGTTTTCAAGAAAACGTCTGAAAATTTCACGCTTGGGTGATTTTTACGCATAAATTAGTATTACAGCCTAAAATCACCACACAGAGCATGTACGTTTCTATACATGAGCCTAGAACAGCCTTCTGAGCATATCTGATCAGTTTTTCCTTCCCAATAAATTGGGTCATTAAGCCCTGAGCTACCAAAGATTCCGGACTTTGGTTCCTACCTTCAACCTGCTAAGTAGGCGCCGAATGCACGAATTTGAAAATCCTTAATAATCAGACCGAAATGCCTGCAGTGTGTGTGTGCCGTTAACGACTAAGTTCGGTAAAATTTGACATATGTGTGCACCTAAAGTACATGGTCATCATACTTGATGTTTTTTTTTTGCTAAAGTTGGAAGTAAATGGTGTTTAACTGAGGACAAAAACCCAGTTTCAACGTATTCAATACCCATAATGTTGTTAGTTTAGGCCTAGGCCTCAGGTTCAAAATGGCGCTACGTTAGTATCCTACACCAAGTCTAAACCAACTGTAGCACAACGTTGTATGAGGTATTTATCTCAAGTGGAGTGGCTGCTGAGTACTAATACCTTGCACAGAGAATGTTTTGAGTCTTATTTAGCAAATAATCCACAAAGTTATGCCATTCTCTGCTCCTGCATATGTGCATCAAGGGGTTTTTGAGCCTACTCAATGTCATTAATTTTCTGTTGTTTTGTAAATTTTCAGAGAAAGTTGATGTGCTAAGTCCTCATCATTCACAGCTTTATACATTGAATGAGTGTGGTATCGATGGACTAGACTGGTTAGATGAGGTAACAGCACATCCCACAGCAACTCTGACAGCAAAAAGAGATATCCTGATGATTCCATGGGAGATCTACCGTAGTAACTACAGGAACCAATGCTTGCCACCAATGGAGAAAAAGGTAATTTGTCGTAGTTGTTCTTTGCCGAGCAACAAAATTGAAGTTTTATCATAAAATATGCCCCCTATCCACCTCTATTCTCCTATAACTGTCTTTAACACAATGTAACAACATATGCCCAACCTTTACCTGGACTGGAGATGCTATTGAGGTCAACAGTGTATCTAGATAGCATTTCAGTAAGCTTTCTTTTAGACTACTGTACATACTGTTACAATGAGGCTGTGCATTACAAATCCCGATGATCCAGCTTTTGGCAAAAAACACCTTTAATTCTCTTATTTTATTCTTAGTTACTTAACAGTTGCACTGGAGTGACATGCAATATCAGTTTAACATGTTCCAAACAGTCCAGGAATACATTAGGGTATGTCCTGTAGGTCACTTTGGGAGGAATCAGCTGAGCTGAACATAAGTAGTTGTCATCACTTTTCAGAGCCAGAGACGAAAAAGCCCCCCCCCCCGAACCCCCTGACCCTTCTCTGTATGGTATTGCTGCAGGTAGGGCAAGCCAGACCAAGTGGACTGTGATCAGGGATGCCAATAAAACCTGCAAGAATCATAAATGCAACAACTTGGTCCAGCTTAATTGGTGACTGGAAGTGTTGTTGCAGACGTAGACAGACGTAGACCCGGTTGCTGCTTACACAGTATTGCTCATATGTGTATTTACACACTGTGCACCGTGCATACTGAAATCTGTATGGACCTAAAATGATAATTGCATAGAATTATGTTGTGGTTTATATTGTGACGACTACAAGAAGTATCATTTATGAATAAAAAAATCATCTTTCAGTTAAGGTGGTATACTCCTATTAGAAAATCACGGACAATTAAGGAAGACATTTATCTGTATACAAACGTGGTTTATATTGTGATTACTTTAGGTACTGTACGGAGCGTGGGTGAGAAAACAACCTCAAATTCCGAAAAGGACAAAACATACGTGAAAGGCCCATCCTTAACGATTAAAATATCGTTTCTCTGTCAAACGCAACACTAGCGTTCTCATACTTTGACAACATGTTTGGAAAATTATTCATCTTTTTTTAAGGTATCTTCTTAGGGCTACCAGACAATCCTTTTAAAGCCAATCGAAAAAAATTCAAAATATCCTTCACCATTTATCATGCTGAAGAATACAAAACTGGCTGGTCTTCAGTTTTAATACCGTACTTTCAACTTAATTATTTATCGTGATCCTCATCATTACCTGCTGTATTTTTATTCCAATATAAAAGCATTTTGTTGCACTTTTGAGCTGGATGACAACCCATGGTGTGACAATTAACTTGTGGACACGGGACCAAAGGTGAGATTGGACCACTAAAGCAACGAAGCTAGTAATTGCGAAACAACAGCGCGTGATCATTCGGTTATCATATGTACTTGATGATTATATATTCAAACTGCTACTTGCGAATGCAATGTGTTGTTGCCTATGAACTGTGCGGCTCCGCCATGGGATTCACCGCCCCTGTCAGCTCCCGGGCGGTACACCGCTGATTAAATCAGACATTTGAGTTTCAATCCCCTAATTAAGAGATCTATGATACAAATATTGACTACTTATAATAGTACATACTCCATATTGACCTATACTCTAATTCGTCTATGTTATGTTCTTACAATTGTTCACTGGGGAGACGCTTTTTACCAATCAGTGGATGAGTTGACCAGAAATAGTATCTTGAATTCAAATTTCCGTATCATTTTCTTTCATTTATCCATGAGAGCCGCAAGTTTTTTTGTAAACTCACGTTACTCACGGGTATTGAAAACATTGGAGCTTTCGAAGGTATTAAGTGGTCTGAAATTGCATCCACGTATTGGAACATTTTTCGAAAAACATTCATTCATGCTAATCAACATAGGCCTACAAACCACCAAAATAATATGTAGGTTACCTAATGTAACAGTTCCCCTATCGACATCTGGCCTTGTCTCCGAGGAAAACCCATTGTCGGTATGATATCGGCTCTGCATGGAGCACTAGTGTCACCCAGACTATAGAAAGCGACTTACACATGGTCAAGGGTGATGATATTTTATATGCATTAACGTAGACTTCACCACAAGTATTAATTTTACATGAACATATATTATATTGAGTAAATACTGGGCCCCGGTATTCAATGTCACTTCCATCATCATCGTACCAGGAACAATGAAGTTCTATATAAGTTTGCGGAAAAAGATACATACTTTTTTAAAACTTGTATATGTCACACAGTTAGATGTAGTTGTATATATTAGCGCTTAATGGTTTGGTCATAAGAGCATTCAGCGCCAAATAAAAAAGGCCAAGGAGTTGATGGTGGGAATTGTTGTTCACTTGAATACTTTTTTTAATTCTTTCTTATAATTCATTATATTTGTGTTATATTTTTGATATGTAGTGCTTAGATATTCCGGCTCAATCTGATCTTGTGCACACAGACTTATCATTTGAGACGTACACAAAGTGTGCAGAGTCATATCGCATCCAGGGGCTTTGTTGATTTTCAAACCGAAAGTGTATTCTTCTACGTATATTGTAATGATATAGGTTCAAAGTCTGACATGTTTGGATCGTTGCTGATTATATTGTTCTACTTCAACGGACATATTGTTCTCTGTGATGACCAAAATGGAGGCTAGAAATATGAAAATATTACTGTAAGGAGACGAATTCACCAGGAAATTAGAGGAGCGTTTGCACCAGAGGTAAGACTAAGACACAAATTGCAAATTAATCATATAGTTTCATGATACGCTTTAGGTATATCAGTGATATACGAGCAGGGGAACCAGATCAAATCATGCAGTTACCATCACGGTGAATTTAAACATGAACAGAATCCAGCTTCGTATGGTCCTACACAAGGAAACAGACAGTTGAGGTGTATTGTCAAATTCAAACAGAATTAAAGTAAGTGTATAGCGTAAGTTAGAATAGATAGTTCTAAGGCGTTAGACAATGCATAAATGTAATGTGTACAAATCTAAGAACAACATATACTTAATACAATAACATCAGCATATACGTTACTGTGTGTAAATCTAAAGCCTATACATAATAGGCTATATGTGTATATGTGTACGTTACTTTACATATATAATGCCACTGTATGAGTTAACATGCATATCTATACATACATATATAGGGCCGGTATACATGTTTGGGTATATATACATTTAAAGAAACATATGCACAATACATCAGCAATCGGTTTTTGTGTTAATGTACATAGATATATGACCAGTATATGCGTTACTATGTACTAATCTATGTCCACTGTATGACTTACTACAAACATATCTAACACCGTCTAACCTATAGCTGAATACATACAAATATATAAGTTCAGCATTTTGTTATACTTAATAGCAATATGATACATATAGATTTAAGACAAGTACAAACATTGATTTTTCTATGTCTATAAATTATAGGAAAGCCAAACTTAAGAAACTATAAAACACCATCATAAACACTTTATCCAAATGCCAAAACCCAAATCGAAGAATGAAGATCATGTTTTGCGTCTTAATTTGATACACTACGACCAGTATAAAACATTATTGAAGAGCATATTACATACTTAATACTATAAAATTGGATTAAACATTAATGTTTAATAATGTAATGCATATATTTCCGAAACTACATATCAATATAAGGCCCTTTATGAGACAGCACATACATAGTAATACATAGCTCAGGATAGAGTATGATAATAAATACTACGATATACGGAATATGCAATAATTTGGGATACCGTATACGCATTTCTTAGACCATATCACAATAGTTAACACATAGCATGAACAGATCTCAATTCAGGATATAAATTAAAGTAATTTTAGTTTTTCTTAACAGAGGTCTTATTTAATATTGTTACATCACAGGAACCCCAGAACAGGAAAAGTAAATTTCGAAAATGATCGCTCCTGTTTCAGTAAACTCTAAGTACATCAATATTTTCATCGTTGTGTTTAAAATCAAGATGAACTAATGTAACCAGAAACAAATGCAATCACGTATCATATCTACTTTGTAAATGATCGTTGATAATTATTTATTTTTTTACAGAATAAACTACATTAGGCCATACATAACACATGTTAAACTAAACTGTAACATACAGTTGTTATCACTGTAAGTTTTTGTTAGCTTACTTGTTGTTCCTGTACATGAACCCTATGCATAACATATGTTAGGCTAAACTGCAACACACATTGGTTATCATTGTAAGATGTTGTTCGTTTATTTGTTGTTCTTGCACATTAACCCTACACATACCACCTGTTAGGCTAAACAGCAACATATACTTGTTATCATTGTAAGATGTTGTTCGTTTATTTGTTGTTCTTGTACATTAACCCTACACATACCACCTGTTAGGCTAAACTGCAACATATACTTGTTATCATTGTAAGATGTTGTTCGTTTATTTGTTGTTCTTGTACATGAGACCTACACATACCACCTTTTAGGCTAAGCAGCAACATATACTTGTTATCATTGTAAGTTGATGTTGGTGTATTTGTTGTTCTTGTACATTAACCATATACATAACATATGTTAGGCTAAACTAAAACGCTTCTTTGTATGATTGAAAGGTCTGTTTCTTTCATGCAACTGTTAAACATTTCCCTTAGTTCTAATCTTTTCTCCAGTTTTAGATTACATTTTAGATCACAATATTAATTCATACATTAATACATGAGATCTATAAAGATATGTGAGTTCCAAGTAAAACGCAATCCACACTCGTCTCAACTCGTCTTTTACATGATCCTCACTCCCCTATTGTATATATTAGCAATGTGCCAATCTGGCATACAGTGATTCAATCTACACGATGAAGACTCGTGATAAAACTCGTTTTTTTGTTAAAAAGTTTCTGAAGGTCAGAAGTCATCACGCAACCAGTGCGTGACATGGTTCTTTACTTGTTATCTTTATGTTTACATTCCAGGGGGGTATTTATATTGTAAAGCTGTATCGCTACCAGTAATCCTTATCTCGATGAGTCTCCCTATAATAAATACAATAATCATAATGGACGTTTGTAGTGCAATGAATATGGAGGCCAGTACTACGCAACACGACAATCTAAACCAATGTGGATTGTACAATATATGTAGTTTTAATGTACCCCTGAAGAAAACTGTGTAGTTGAGCAGAGGATCATTTTGCATTTAATTTAACAAGATATATTCAGCAGTGTAAATCAA
The DNA here is from genome assembly GCA_000934455.1 of Apostichopus parvimensis. Taxonomy (NCBI): domain Eukaryota; kingdom Metazoa; phylum Echinodermata; class Holothuroidea; order Aspidochirotida; family Stichopodidae; genus Apostichopus; species Apostichopus parvimensis. The sequence goes on from KN884828.1 coordinate 37,337, forward strand.
TATCACACAGTATAGTTGCCGTTAACAGCACATTTGAATAAGACTAAGTATAGAGAAGCACTATAGTTATTTAATGCAGTTTCTAATAACTAACATATTAAATGCAATGAAGTTATACATCGGCAAAGATAATTATATATACAATATTGGCTTTTCATGATATTTAGTTGTAACTAGTGTATTGCTAACTGGAATCCGTGTTGTTTTTCTTTACCTTTTATAAACCTGTCTAATACAAACATAACTACTCTCACTTTCTTTCAGACATTTGCATTATGGCTGTAAAAGAAGCTATAGGACCAGCATTGGCAGGTAAGGGAGGCAACTTGTAGCGTACCTTTGTTTAAATGTAATGATTTACTTTAGGATTCCAATGTATGTATTAAAATGGGTATGAATGAATCGAGTAATCCTATAACAAGTTCGTAATTGCATGGAATCTCTCACTTCATAGCACATTAAATCAAGGGTAGTTGCTGAACTGCGAAATGACCCTTGTGTTTTTGCATATTTTCATAAAATGAAGCGAGAGAGACTTATATAGCAAGAGAGAGGTATACGCAAAAAGATTTAAAAATGTTGACATAAAACCAAATAAACTACCACAATGATTTAGTATGCATTTGATGTAGACACTTGTTGTTGCTCGTTTTTTTTTCGTAAGTATATTACCAGGTGTAAACTTTCTTTTCATTCCAACCTCCTCACAGAAAGGAAAATAAGTTTTATAAATCAGCTGAAATCAACGTACAAAGACTGGTACAGCTACATCAAACCAGTCCCTAGCAGTAGAGATGCGAGTTTTAACATAGACGATGTAATAGTAGAGGGCGGTATTGAAAGACAAGATGACGTAGAGAAGAACAATTGGACACCGTTACAATCTTACCAAGAATTATGTTCTGATCTTGGATTAGGTTCGAAGAGACGAATTTTACAAGCTGAAGCAGGATATGGTAAAACAACACTAACCCTTCAATTAGCTTATGAATGGTGCAACGATCTCTCGACTTCATCCATGAAAGATGTTGAAATACTGATACTTTTAAAACTCGGACAGGTTATATCAGCTACATCTTTGTTTGAAGTTATCAAAACTACTCTTTTACCGAAAGATTTTAAGGTCCAAAGCAATGAGATCAGTGACATGCTTGATACAGCAACATCTGTGGTAGTCATATTAGATGATGTTGATAAATACGTGGAAAATAACAAACATATTCCCAAAGATATTCTCAATACAATAGAGAATAATCCTCGTTTGGAATTGATACTTACTACAAGATCGTTTTCAAAGGAGTTAAAGTCCCAGTCTAAACGATTACGTCTGTCTGGATTCACCAGTGACGCGCAGGACAAATATCTAAGGAAGGCAGTGACTAAAGCCGATAGAACAGCTACTAATAAAATAAAGTATGCAATTCATTGCAGCCCGGTCCTAAGAGATATCTGTCAAGTTCCTTTATATTTTGTTTTGTTCGCTCATCTCAGTCATTCAAGCAAGGATTTTGTAGAATATAATTCCGTAACGAGCTTTTTCCGCTACATAGATTCATCATTACATCTTCGAGGAAAGACATATGAAGATGTGGCTATACCTGGCCACAAAGAGCTCAACCGGATTGCTTTTGAAAGCTTATCAGGTTACAATCGTAGAAACTCTTGGAGAAAAGAAAACCTCTCCAGTCAGATAGGACGAAGAGTTTTAAAACACTTCTTACAGACTGGAATTTTACAGGAAAAGACTGTTTTGCAATATTCGGATAACTCGTTATTTCGACAAGATGTTAAAACTATCTCGTGTGTAAGCTTCTATCACGACCTATTCCTCGAGTGGTACGCAGCTCTTCACCTTGTAGATATGTTAGTATCACATGATATTACAGATGATAATGACGTCATGGATATTATGGATGAATTAGATCATTTAAGTTTACAGTACGTTTATCGATTCGCCTGCGGTATGAACTCTTTGGCTGGAAACCACATCATAAGGTATTTTAGTAACTTGAACAGACGGGAAGAAATCATAATAATGTGTATTCTAGAGCAAAGAGGTTCACCAGAGACAGTTTTGGACATCATCAAGGAAATTTGCTCAAACATGGTTCAGCTAAGCACGAATAATTCTACAAGTTTGAACAAGGCTACCCTCCAATTATTGGAAACAGCGGTCTCACAAAAGGTAAGAAGCATTTATATTAATTTGTTGTGCTTGCAGTGAAGAGAGCAGTTTATAATGCCAGTAATGCAAATAGACAATACGTCTCAATGTATCAACGATGCCAGGAGCTAGCCTTATACAATATTGTAGCAAACACATAAAAAATAGTCGCATTAAATTTCAGGTATATTTCTTTCAATATAGTTAAATTTCTTCCCTATATGCATATGATTTGAAAATGAAAAAAAAAACTAATATAAAGACAAATATTGTCTTCTACATTTTGCTCTGCCTTTTTCTTTAAATCAAAGAACGAAAAATA
>KN884828.1:40022-50655 GCA_000934455.1 Apostichopus parvimensis
AATTTCAGGATGATCTCTGTGGATTATTTTCACAGATTGAAATACCAATGTTACTGCTGAGTGATTGTTTTCAGTCAGTGAATGTTTCTACGAATATGTTGATTCTGACATCTGGACTACAAGTACCGAATCTGAACACCCTCCATGGTCTCCACATCACGCAGACTGGAAGAGAGTTTACCGCAGAACAGATGACTGACCTATTCATCTACATCACAAATAGTATCAACCTAAAAACCGTTCAGTAAGCATATCGTTAGAAAATGAATATATTGAAGTAATATACAGCTGTTCAGTTAAAACTGTAAATATCAAAGCAGCCTCTCATCTTCAAAAAAATATTTATTGACCTCTTGTTATTGAAGATATTTTAGTGAAATTCTTCGAGTATTTCAACTAATGACCAGACTCATGTTATCAATTGATTTGTAGAATGCATAATAGATGAAATAATAAAAATATAAAATAAAATTCTTACTTTTGATGATAAGCTTATTATTCATTCAATGAGTGTTTATTGGTCTTTGTTTTTTAACGAATGTTTATGCTGTTTGGTTTCGATTTACGGACTGCTTATTCCCAGGTGTCTAGCAAAATAAGTTTCATTTACAGAAGCTCTTTGAATTAGAAATCACATGTAAACCTAATATATGTTTCTCTTCATATTCATCTTATTTTGAATAACATATATATTATTCCATCGTTGTAACTGACTAAATGTTGAATAAATAATTGAGAAAGAAAGCATTACATAAATATATTACTGTTAACATATTCCATTTGATCGTTTTACAGTTTTATGGTATCCTTTGCGCAGCTGGTATCGACTTAATCTACAATCTGGCGGTTGGGAGGTAGGTAATCCCTGCATCCATCTCATGTGAAATTGTATGATAATGTAAAATATGGTATGAACAATTGTATTTGTTAATAATGTGATATGTGTGTACGGTATAGCATAACTGAAATTAGAATATATGTCAATTGTACATTTACTTTCCATTAAACTTCAGGAAAAGATCGGATCCGTTGCCTTAAAAGAGAAAGTCTATGAGAGAAAGGTGAGAGGATTTATAAAATTTAAGCCTTGATTGAAAGTTAAGGACTTATATGTTGGTATGCGCCGTAACACTTTTAGATGTTTCTTGAATGTTAGGGTGTTAACAACCATATATGGATATACCGGAAACACTAGTACACATGTGACTTCACATGACGGCCAAATTGCGGTTGATCGACGACACATTCGCTTCTTCATTGTCATTGCTTAACATCTCGTGTGATAACATTGGGAACGACTGGAAAATATTGTACATTGGCGAGGTCAACGGTCAAATATTTGAGATAAAGGGTCAAACCCTGTGACTTAAAAGTGATTGTTTGAATAATTTAAGTTATGTGGTTTTGACAATCTTTGTATGAGTATGAAATCTTTAGTATCTGGTTGTAATATAAACAAATAGTAATGTAATGCAGGAAGTGTCTCATCTTATATATGAAATAACACGTTGTAAAATTATATTCATATATTAATTTCTTACAATAAAATTGCTACCAAGTTCAATTCTTTCAACTTCTCAGCTTCTTCACAGTTTACTCGCACGGTTACCAAAACATATTCTATTGCCAGAAAAAGTAATGTTCCATCATATTTTGTTCTTTTCTTCCAGGCTGCGCAATTTCGAGCAATGTACAAACAGGTAATTTTTTTCACAATCCTTCACAGCATCCAGCTGTTTTACCGAATCAAAATACAGTTGTACACTGTGTCAGTTCTGTACCTTGGATTACAATCTAAGCTTAGTGTATTGTAAGCTGTTCAACATTGCTTAATCAAGTCGTACCATGGGTGGATTGACGCTATATTATGTACACAACTCGGTCAAAGTTGAAAATGACTTTACGCCTGTGGTTCTTTGAGGGTAGTACTTTGTCAGAATCGTTCGGTGAATCGTGCATTCTTAAATTTATCTCAGAATTGAAGGACAAAGGCTTTACGGTTTTGTCGATTTGAATTATTCCAGGTATTTAATCTAACTGAATATGTCATTAATTCTCAAGTAACCTTTTGTCAGTAGAACTCCATTCTGACAAAGCACTTTCTGCTTGCTAGAATAACAGACCTCAATACCCCGTTGTTTACATACTTTTACTTACACGCTTAAGCGATTTACTATAACACGGACGAGTTGTCTTTTCATTGCTTTACTATAAAGTAAACAAATGGTGATAAATTCATTACGTTCAGCAAACTAAAATGGACGATATTCTAAATGAAATGTTCAGCATGACAAATACAAATACGTTTACTAGTTGGACATGCGCTATTCTTCGGAGATTATGATGTCATAAGGAAATATAGATTTTATCACCAAGGAGACATGTTGTCTCGGACATGAATGTATCGTTTGGTTAAGTTTAACAGTGATTAATTTACGTGTTTAAAGATCGGGTACTATAATTGTGAACTTACACTGAATAAAAGACACTTAAAATCCTTATAAACAAATGAAACAAATTGAAAATGTGGAACAATATACGAAACTCATGCAAGTAAATTCATTTGAAGGGTATGTATCTTTTCAAATCGTGCCATTTTTTTCTTTCTTCTGAAACAGGAATGATGAAATAACCATTTGAAGCTACTGCACAATAACAAACACCAGTGGTATAATATTCAACGAAAGATCCCAATAAGCATGTGGTTTGTAGTAACTGATATATTATAGCAGGCTAATTACAGAGTGCACGGTATGTCTGGCAAGGGTAGGTTGTGGTTCACTCAGCCTTATCCACTATGCACGTGGCTTGTAGTAACTTATATCTTGTAACATACTAACTACACAGTACATGGTATATCTGTAAAGGGTAGGTTGTGATTGAACACATTGTGTCATGAATGTGGATCACTCGGTCTTATTTCTTATCATGTCTAAAGTATATTAATGTATTGTTACTGCTAGAACAGATAGCTTAAGAGTTAATGATCAAACAGTATAACAGCTTCTTAAAAGAAAGATAACTCTGCTTTCTATAGTTTACGACAAAAGTCCGTATTCAGCGCGGACCTGTTTGTACGTAGTGAAACGTATTGATATCAAATGTCGTTTATTAAGAGACCTGTATGCAGGTAATCTATTACTAGCATTTGCTGTTTTAAACCATATAATATGGGTAGTTTTTAATACAGAACACACCGAACTCATTTTGTATAATTTGTGTATATGGTTGTAAATAACGTACTGATAATTACAGGAAAGAAATATAGAAAGTGTTTTAGTCATATTGATATTCGCCCTGGAATACTAAACATATTGGGTTGTATTAATTGTTTTATCTTACATTGATAATAGTTATAGTTAAGTACCGAGAGCAGAAGGTAAAACTGACCTTTTGTAACCATGGTGTTGGGCGTCATTGGAATATCAAACCTGTTGCAATTTCCCTGCTTTTTTCACATGTTGTTAGTAATGTTCGTGTCTGGTTTAGATATTTCCCTAGCCATGCAGATGTTTATCTGTTATGGTGAGTCAATCGTTGACGAGTTCTTTCTGTTTTGTTTTTCTTACATCGATACCGTTCGTTTTGAAATTTTTACATGCACTATTTTCCTTCTGTTTTAGGAGAGTAAGTGCTAGGAAACGTCGGTCGATGACGAGGGTACACTGTTTTACTATAATGAATTATAATTGTACGCCTGTTCCAGAACTCATTGTTTGTTACTCTAAAGTAGAGTAACTTCATCTATTCTGTATGAAGGATGTCTAAGTTTAAATACATAACCTTGCCTTTGAAGAATGGACTGTTGTCAAAATAATTCCTTTGTTTAATGTGCGTCAATTATTTTTAGCCGTAATATTTACAGACAAGATTGGTCGACAGAGCTCGTATTTTCAAATAAACATCATTTTACCCTATATTTGTGACTGTGTTGGTACCCAACTGGTGGCAATGTTCCACAGATGACCAAAAAGTAAATTATTTTCCGAATATTTTGTTTATTTCTCAGAGCAAATTCAACAAAATGAAATATGCAATAGGCTTGATAATTATGTCATAACTTCTTTTGTTTATGAAATGTCCTCAGGCTGTTGTATTCCAAACTGCAGTTATACAATTGTTTTTTACTTCGTCTGTTGATTCTTCGACTGTTTCTAAACCAATAAACAGTAATATGCTCCAACGTTTGAGTTTACGTCCTTTTTTTCCTGTAGTACTTTATTTTGAAACAATCAGATTAAGAGGTAACGATAATTTCGTTTCGCATATCTTGCATGTGAGAAATAATTCAATTAATATATGTTCCCGGTAACTGATGTTGTTTGTGATTAAATTTTGATCTGTCAAATCAATTTCGATGCATTTCCTTAGTGATCGTTTTGTTATGTTTACTCAACCCCTTTTGTTCTTGCTTGTAGTACATACTTTCCCTAGTGTTCTGTCTCTGTGTAGTTGTATCAAATACATAATGAAACCAATACTACGAAGAATGACATTGCTAATAAAATTAAATAAATAAAATCACAAAAAGAAGAAGGTGTATAAGAGATGCGTTTTATCACTGCTGAGTCACAAGGTGTACCATAACTTCTAGTTTAAGTTCTCTCAAAATATATCAGCCTCACTTACGATTAACTCCTTTCATTCCATGTTGTACGATTTGACCAATTTTACATTTCGTCCGTTACCTTCTCTACCTCCCATCCAATCCGAATTTTAAAACTGTAAACCTTGGAAAGAAAGTTATACATTTCCTCAAAAATAGTTGAAATTTAGTGAAGGAAGAGGAATGATGTCCCATCTAGACCACTCCAGCAAAGATCCCCAATCTGGTCACCGGGTTTGGAAACAGCCGCTTTTGATTGGTCTACCCCTCTAAAGTTGAAGACATATACTGAGTTAATAAGAATAATACAAATATAAAATAAGGAACTTGACTTCATATAATTTCATTACCCAAAGCTGGTGACGTCATTAGAGAAGTTACAGTTTACCATTTTAAAGCGTCATTCGATAATCCAGAAATGAAGATATATAGGAGATTGCAGGAATGATATCACATTATGCAAGGAGAACGAAAAATACTTTCAAAATACAATTGAAAGAGATTTGAAGTTATAAACGCATGTTTAATGCAATTATTGCAAGGTATAGGCAAGTGGCGGCATTCTTCATCTTACTTCAAATGAGCTATTGTTATACAATTTAACAAGAACGCGGTATGATGTCCTGTTTTTCATTGGAACTCTGAAAACAAAGTACAATGAACCAATCAGGTGCATGCAGTTCTTTCACGCAATTAGACACAGAACATTGTGAACATATGACTACACTTTTAGATGTTTGATCTCGTCCACATACATTTATATATATATATATATATATATATATATGCATATATACAAGAATCAAGCTCAACTGGGAACGTTTGTGATAATGGTGGAACAATTCTTACGGAAACAAAGCTAGAAGAATAGTTGCTCTGAGCTACAGAGACATACATCAACAGTATCCACAACGCTGTTGGAGAGATATTCAACCTGCTTCACGGTATAACATATGTGAACATGTGAAATTACATGTATATTATACTTTATTATAATATCATACTTCCGCACATGACAATACAAGCAGATTCTATGTAAGATACCTCCCGAGTGTGTGAAAATCAATAACGATGGACGATCTGTTTCTGTTTGACTTAATCATGTTGCAATGTGTCTTTCAATGTTGAACATATATGTTCTGTGTGTCACAATCTATTTCAATATATAAGTTTAATTCTTTCCTGAACTCATGTGTCGATCATGTTGAGTCATATGACAATGACGTGATTACGAAATTCCAATCAGAGTAGCCTTTCAATCCTTATTATAAATATGATATGATCATGTAGGTTGTCAGAAAGTCGCACCCTTATTGGTTTGATAAGACAAACAGCTTAGTTAAATATCCAGGGTTGTAGTTAAGCTAATCGCCAAGCTATATAAATATGAACTTTGGTATTATAAACACAATTGCGTGAGCTGTTAAAGATAACGTATCATTTTCAATGAGGCACCCTGTTTCTTCTAGTATTACAGACTTTCTATATTACATCATCACGCTAGAGAGTCAGTTGTTTTGCTGCACTTGATCTCAGTTCGTATACTTTACTAGTAAGACAACTTCCTAACCGCTATATGGTATAACACTGCGAATGGATTCAAAGCAAAACATGCTTATAGTGCAATATTGTATCCAGTAAAAGGCATATCTATAACTCTGATCAATAGTAATAATTTACTCTGAATACGGTTACTAAGAGTGTCAGGTTTCAAAACGAAATTGTCTTGTTTGTGGCAATAAATCGAAACTCATTGTAAAACACGTGTGCACAATATGTCAACTCAAAAAAATAAAAATAGTCATGCAAGCTTTGATATTGTTTAGTTCTTTTTTTAGAAGTTAGTTCAATATCATCATGATAAATCCAAATAGGTTATTAAAGACAAGATAACTTAAAGACATTGGTGAACTTTAACCAAAAGTGTCAGAACATAAACATTTCTTTAATTGGAACGTAAGATAACAGTTTGATACTGTATCGATCACTAATCTGATAAAGTGTCACAAACTTTACGCTAAGCTGCTGTAATGTGATCACATACCAATAAGAAAATTTTATATCTTTTCCGCCGAAAGAAAGATGGTTTTCTTCCATAATTATTTACGATGCATTTGTTATTGTTACCTCTCACACAATTAGGAATGATTGTAAAGAAACTAAAAGACATGACGTGTCAAGAACACTTCTCATAGTTATCGACAATTACACAAACGCCTGTAAGCTGTTATCTCTGTGCAGGGTCTGAAGTTTACCTTTAAACAGAAAGTTTGCATACATTTTTATAGATATGTAAATATCATAAACCAAAGTCCTACCGTGGTATATTCCGTTCTATGCTTGAACCATACTACGCTATATTCATAACAGGATTGGCTGTTTTCGCAAATTACGCTCAATGGGAGCCAGAAATGGGAGGAGACCAGACATTTCCTCGTAAAGTAACATACTATTAGACCGCAAGTCACAGGGAGAGATCAACATATCTAGTCTAACCGAAGGTAAGATTACGTCGAGAGACATTCTGTGATATTTGCATTTAGCTACAGCAGTTATTTCAGACAAAACTTGTAGAACACTTGCCTACAGTACATCTACATAGTGTAAGCATTATAGTGTATTTACCAGCAGTGTATCTATAATATTTACCGTAGTTTATGAGAACTGTATGAACTGCTTAATATGTGTGTAGGAACTGTGTTACTATTTTGATGCAAAAACGTAAAATATGACACAATCAATTGATATGAGATGATGTTAACGTTAACTATAACGATGGAAATAAGACAACGCATGCTAACATACATAAGTGAAACACGATTCTATCGCAATGATGGTTGAGCTACGGTATTCCTTTAGTATGCTATATGTCATTGATTTAGTATGGTTGTCATTTCTTAACTGACCACAATTTAAAAATTAGTTTAGGTGTAGAAGAAAACGTTACATTCCTTGTTTAATTAGTTGTAATATCAAGATGCAGTATTCATTGGCATTTCTGCGTCATTCACATAGTATCGCAGAACATACATGTTGACGATAGCGAGTGAAAATGTAATTAAAAAGAAAATAATGTAATCGATGAGTCAATTGATTGTCTGATAGTTTACTTTGTATGGATTAAAGGTCAACACGGAACTGGTGAGTGATATTCTTTCCTCTCTATACGTATTACTTATATAAGGTCCAGGTAGTAATGGAGCATGTCAGGTGAAGAAGAGCCATTTTTAAAACAGTCGGAAAACCAAGTAACGCGATGTTATATGATCCCATAAGATAGTATGCAGTACAACATGCATGGTTTAAATCCGATTATTATTGTTAATTATTAACCAAATGCAATGAGTCCACCCTTTGTCTTAGGTTGCACAACTCACACTGTGGATTGTACTCGAGCACATATGCTATAGCTATTGTAACGACATAAAACTGATTTATATGAACCAATAATGAATAACGAAATACCAAAGTGGGTTCATTTATGCAGAATATGAGAAAACGTCAAAACAAAACCTGATTACAGTACGAAATAGCGCATCAGGAACAAATAACATTTCCTTGTTTCTAACGATAACTGTTAACTGATTGTAAAGCACGTGGGCAAAATATACTGAAAGTCATAAGGTCGAATCCTGATATGTCTTGAGGTTATGGAAAAACCAATTTTCATAATGATATCACTATAACATAAGTTATGAAGTATAATGTTACTTCTGGTGCTTGTGTCTACAGTCCCAATTAGGAACTCGATTAGCAAGCAATATTGAAGTATTATTCATCTTAAATGTTTCTATTTGAATAGATAACACTATAGAAACCTAATCATTATACTAGTTTTCTCTAAGACTTACAGTCACAAAATGATGCTCATATCAACTTGGCATGTTAAAAGTGGACGTCATTTACCATTCACTTCCTTAAAAATGTACTGCAATTATATATTGTGATGTGTTTATTTCTTAGTTTGGGAAGACTTTTGCCTTTGCCTTCTATATTCAACTATCTAATTTTGTGAACAGTTTATGTATGAATCGAGGTCGAGCTCTAACACTTTGCTTTGATAATAAATACACAAACTACAAACAGAATAGCCAAGCATTGCTGTATAATTGTACAGTTATTTATCAGGCCGTTAATTTAATATTACCCTAACTAATCTACCTACCCGTGTATTTTACGAGATTAAATCAACTTAAAGGAGAGACACACCCAGCATCATCATCGGTCTTAGTGATAGAGATAACTGTCATGAGCAACTTCTCGAAACATATACAAGAGCAACTGTATTGTATTTGAGAGATGTCAAGGAGTAATATTCCTCTACACATAAGGCCGAAGACTTGATCAAGTCTAAATATGATATCATCTAACATGTTTTCTTGATTTATCTCTGAATGGGATTTTGCAAATACTGAAACTAAAATATTAATTGAAGCTGTTTACATGAACATACCATGACATTGGTTTCAGTGTCAACTCGGTGAACATTTTATATAGAAAATATGGCAAAGAATATCTATATAAAGTAAAATGCGTCGTATTCTAGTGGCACTGTGGTATAAAAAAGGGGTGCGGTGGGGGTGTTGAAAAATCTAATATAGAATATCCCCCAATACCAATCGGAACAATATTTGTTCTTAGTTATTTTGGGGAGAAGTTCCTTCAAAACGATCCCTGTTCGATAGGGTATAGATAATGGTTGGTTTACTGTCCCTTTAAATCAAAGACATTGATGAAACCACATCAAACGCATCAGATATATCAAAGGGAACAAATATAGTTGAATCGAGTGATTATAGTTTGATGTAAGATCAGTCACCAAGCTGACAAAAAACCCAAAACCTACATGTAAGTTTTATTGGAATAACACAACCCAAAACGATGTATTTCCTTTTCGAAAGAAACAATCATGTTTACCATACATATGTGAAGTACATGTCGTTTTATCATTATACCATAGCACTATACAGAAAACAAACCAATAAATTCACAACTGATACCAGGCATAGAACTACCTGTTGTTATCTTGTGTAGGGTATAATGTTTACTTTTAAACAGAAAGTTTGTGATTCCATAGACAAGTAAATACAATAAACCAAAGTCCTATCGTGGTATGTTGTGTTCTTAGCATAAATCATACTGCGTTATGCTCATAACAGGAATAACGGGCCGTGTACATTACTCTAGCTGTGATCCAGCATGGAAGGAGACAAGAAATGTCCTCAGACGTAGACAGTAAATAGTTTCTTCTAACCGAAGGTAAGATAACGTTGAAAAACAGTTCGTGACATTGTATTTGTTACATCAGAAATATTAAAACTATAAATATTGCAGAATATATATTAGCATCTACCAAGTGCATTAGTCTATGTTGTAGCCTTGTCAATATATCGTATTTTCATACCTACTTAACAATATTAACTGCGTAATATGTGTGTAGTTATTTTGGCATTGACTTCATGCATGAATATACGGTATCATATACAGTAAAGTGACATGTACTGAATTAACGTTGCCTGTTTGTGGAGATAAGCTAGCTTGTAGCAGTGTCGTAAGAATGATTTTAACGATGGAAGATGCCAAATTGTATTATCGGGAATGCTGGATGAAGGAATTTCTAAGGCGTTGACGTCATCGAAGCCGACTCTTTGATTGCGGACACGGGGTGCGTGCTCCCCGAGAAAATAAAAATGTTTGTATTCAGAGGCACGTAAAATAGGAATTAATAAATACATTAGGTTTTTGATGATGCAAGGTTGTGCTAATACATACTCTTAACGATTCATGTGTGTTTGGGCGTGTGTATGTGTGTGTGTGTGTGTGGGGGGGGGGGGTCTAAGTGTTCGCGATTGAATTTAAGAATCCTCCTACCCAACCCTTTTGTCCGGACTGACGATGGTAGGTAGGGCCATGCTTCCCGCCCCCCCCCCCACCCTATCCCATCTACTCCCCTGTTAACCTTGTACCAGCCTACAACACCAGGATAAAAGAGAATAACAGCTCTAAATAATGATTGATAAGTGATAT
>KN884828.1:50705-61755 GCA_000934455.1 Apostichopus parvimensis
CCCCCACCTTACCCCATCTACTCCCCTGTTAACCTTGTAACAGCCTACAACACCAGGATAAAAGAGAATAACAGCTCTAAATAATGATTGATAAGTGATATTTGCGGTCAGTATGCGAAGTATCTTGCAATGTCCTTTAAGTATCACGTGATGATATCATTAACGTAAAGTTGTACAATAAAATCGTACTCTACAGAGTTTCCTATGTTTTGACGTTGGCCTAATATCAATATGCAGCTTAATGTCTAATTCATTTGGTTTATCTGTCATTATTTGTATGATATTACAAAACATTCCCGGTAACATTAATCTGAATAATGTAAACCTGCATGATGATATATGACAATGGTACAATCAGTCCACTGTGTAGGTCAAAGGTGATCATGCTGCCAGTGCGTGATATCTGTATTTGTACCTTATCTGTATTATTTATACCGTCAAGGGTGCACGGTTTTATCAAACATTTTAATATTGGTATATTTTATAAGATATAGACCTATGATGAAACAAAACAGCATTATGAGTTCTGATGTCGATCTTATAAACGTAACCCAATTGAACAGCAGTCTGTGATCCAAGTAAACGTAATGATGCTTTTAAGGAAATGTTTTCTATTGAAAACTCACATAATATCAACGAAAACAAGTTAGGAGGTCAGCCTTAAAGTCAAAGTCATATATTATTTCAGTATCTATACACAGTTTATTCTCCAGGGTACTGCAGTGATAAGTCAGTGTTATGGTACCTACCTATCTATGTACTATATTATTTATTATCGACCGTGTAAACAGTGAACTTTGGTATATTAACTTTTGTGATATTCCAATGTAAAGTTTCGATTTGAGAACTCGTCCTTATTGGTGAGGATTGTCATGTGACGATATTTATAAGTGTCTGGAATTTGACTTTTGCCAAACAACTGTTGTCGCTTGTTTGTTCTATATGGGGGCGTAACCAGCCGTACCTGGTAAAAATGCGGCTAGTAACTGAAAGAAAAATCTAACGCAGCTTTTTACCTGCATTACAAATTACAATCATATTTACGGTTTTAGCCTACTGAAAAGCAAGTAAGGAAGGTATAGTGTGCTCTACTCTGTTAGACAAGATAACGAGATGGTTTTATTCAATGCAGTACTATTTTTCATTTCTTTGTTCAATTACTCTTTGGGGAGTTGGTCAATTTGCTTCCCTCTTTCGATCCTCTCTCTTAGTCATGCTGTAAGATGCAGGACCGGGTGTGAATGGGAGTGGGAGGGGCTATATATGAGGAGTGTCTAACTGGGCTACATTTTATTCCTTTGAAATATAAATGCATGAATCGATAGTTGTTCTAGTGTAGTTACTGCGCGTTAAAGGTTCTTTGACGGGTGTAATTGTCAAAGGTGGTACTAACATTGAAGTAACGATTAACATATATTAAATTACGGTATTATTTGATTAGTTATTGAAGGGCGCTTCACTATTTCCTCCCATAATAAATATTTCCCCCTGATTTATTTTCTCCATCAATTATGTAAATGATAGAAGAGATATAAGAAATGAAGATAGAAGATTGAAGATAGAAGATAGAAAAGATAAACATATATTTTATCACATGATGAAATAAATCCTATTTGTTCTGATAAATCCAAGGGTTGAATCGAGTTGGTGAATTTATTTATTTCTCTTTTTGTTGTATTCATTTAATTTCTTTATTCATTTAATGTACTAGATCTAATAACAAGGGTGCATTATGGGTAATCGTCTCGGAAAATCGAAAAGTCCCGCAGCAAAACAGACTGGCCAGAGTAGTAGAAGCACAAATCGACCTCCTTCTTCTCCTCCTCCTTCTCCTCCTGTTCCTTCTGCTTCTCCTCCAGTGACGTCACCAGAGAGTCCATCACTCAGTATGGAGGGTCAGTATAATCAAGTTTCTGTCCTGGTATAAATAAATACAAATTGAATAGGATCCGAGAAATTTACATAATTATCTTCGAGCGCCTCAAACCCTCCTCAGTGATAATGAATCAGTTATGATGATATAGTAGTAAATTCTTCCTCTTTTCGTCATTTATCGTAGGTGGGTCTTATCAGCTTTCAAATACTATGTTATAAAGGTCATTGCACTTTCAACATTTATGTAGAAACCACTGACGCTATATAGCTAATACGTTGACATGACAATCTTTTCCGACATTGGCAATATATTTAGATGTTCATTGATGATACGAATTGTTTTATATCCGTTCATTAATTATAACGTCATAAACGGTCTGTTGAAAATGTTTCATATATACCGATGCTGTACTGATAATTTAAGTAACACTTTACCGGCGTTCTATGGTAAGCACCGGATAACTAACTGTTAATTATGAGATATCTGTGTGTGTGTGAATGTTTTA
Organism: Apostichopus parvimensis; assembly: GCA_000934455.1. Lineage (NCBI taxonomy): Eukaryota > Metazoa > Echinodermata > Holothuroidea > Aspidochirotida > Stichopodidae > Apostichopus > Apostichopus parvimensis. The sequence goes on from KN884828.1 coordinate 53,087, forward strand.
CCGTTCAACCATTTCAAGTTAGTTTAACCATCTCAATTACTAAAATGCTGATAATATATTTGTATTTGTCCATATTTTGACTCTGTGGTAAGTTATAAACAAATCACTTAGAAATTGACCGCCGATGTTTCATTCTCACGCTGCGAGACGTGCTAAATTGGAAATATTGTTTTCTCAATCGAATGAAATGAAATCAAAACGATGTACTGCTAAGTTTATTATTAATAGTTAATGTCATTGTCTGTTATTATTATTATTTTAGAAATGAAGAAAATTTACCTCGCTGCCCTTAAGGATATTTACAAAGAGCAGTATGACGCTGTACAACCCGTTCCTTACATTAAAGACAGACTCTACTGTGTAGACAGGGTATTTGTCGAGGGCGGTATACAGGTACTCGCTGGGGACGGAAGATTCCTTGGACCGGATGAATCATGGAGACGGTTAAAATCATACAAGAATATATTTACTGATTCTGAGCTGAGAACAACCAGACGTATATTAGAGGGTGAACCTGGGTATGGTAAATCAACTCTGACCCTGCAACTGGCATATGATTGGTGTAATGGGGTTAAAGATTCCCCCCTCAATGGGGTAGAGAATCTGATCGTTCTCAAGCTACGGCAGATGGGTAACATTAAAAAAATAGATCGAGCTATCAAAATGTTCCTATTGTCTAAGGAACCTCGTATTCGAAGAATTGACATCAATAAAATAATGGAATCATTTTCTTCGACTGTGATTATACTGGACGGTTATGACGAATATCCGGACAGAGACAATGACGCAGGAAATGACGTAGGACAAATCATCAGGTTCACGAAGCTACAGGATGTGGATGTTACCTTGACAACCAGATATCTACCAAAGGACTATTCAAAATCAAAGACGAAGAGAGTAAAGTTGACTGGGTTTGATGAGATCTCTCGAGATGAGTACATCCGTAAAGCTGTAACCGGACCAAACGACGAAGCTGCAATTGATAAAATCAAACGAGCTCTTAAAGAGAATGCCCTCCTAGATGACCTCTGTCAGGTTCCCCTCTTTTTCGTCATGTTTTCTCACATGACTCATGAAAGTGATATTTTCCAAAAGTTTAACACTCTCACTGACTTCTTCTCGTACATGATCAAATGTTTCCACGATCACCAGAAGAACAAATCCTTGGATGAAAACACTTACCCATACATGATTAGATTCGAGACTCATTATGAAGAACTCTGTCAAATAGCCTTTGAGGGACTCAACAAAGAACAACAACAGATTATGTGGGAGAGAGATGTCATGTGTGAACGACTTGGTCAAGCATTATATGCACATTATTTGGCAATAGGTATTTTAGTAGAAGAATCAGTTTTTGATGCTACAGACGGACAGATGAAGATCCTGGTCAGGTTTTATCATAAACTATTCTGTGAATGGTATGCATCATACGTCCTCATAGATGTAGTTTCTGAGGCCAAGACTCCAGCTGAACTATCACGTGCTCTTAGATACCTGGATCCGTTTGACCTCCAGTACCTGTATCGATTCGCTTGTGGAATCAATGGTTCAGTTGGAAGTAAAATCATCGACTACTTAAAGAGCAGGAAGGATGGCGATAAGTTTGCAATCCTCTGTATCCTGGAGAAATCTGGTGGCGTTGATGACATCATGGAGACCGTTAGGGAACTCTGCTCTAAACGTGTTGATATCAGCAAGGTAGACAGCAAGCTGTTGCAGAGGTCTACAGTACAGCTACTTCAGATAGCATCGAGCCATGATGTAAGTTATTATACTTATGACGTACACAAAGCGTTTATAATACAACACCGTTTTGAGAGTAAACCTTTTTAACTTCCACTATTGGATAGGATTGTGTTTACTTGTTTAACTAACAATCCATTTTGTTATATTAATACGGTTACGGGAATGCGTGAACCGTTTCGGTTGATAACATGATGACGTCATGTTATATCATGAGACTACCTCCATTGGTCATTGCATAAGTTTCTCACAGCAGGCTCACCACATGATGTAACCATGTGGATTAAACTAGTTCGAGGTGTACTACACAATGCAACAGAGACCAGGTAAATATCTGTTTTGTCCAAGTTACGTATTTGTGATTACACAGTTTGAGTTATAGTCTGATGAAATCTACAGACAGTGTAATAAAATACAACAGACACATATATCATGTCAGTATTAACATCGTTAAAACAACATAGAAATACTTTATAGGAGAGATGTAACAAGATGGAGATAAGTGGGCTTGAAAAACATAAAAGCAAACCCTAACCGTTATTATAACGATACATTGCAGTATCACGTATCCATTGTGAACAACGGATATTATATTTGATCTAAGGCTACAAATCTGACCGAGATGATGTTATTTATTCATCAAGTGTCGGTGTCTGAGTGAGTCGTGATTAACACAAATGTGACACGATCCCCCGTTATACGCAGCCAAGATTATCACTGTTTCTACTAGTTACACACCCTATGACACATCTGATAAATACACCCCCATATGATATAGTGACGTCATCGTTTGCCTAAGAAATATTAGCATTAACCTAAGTGATGACACTGTCAATAATGTATGGTCGACTATGAAACAAACACGATAGGGGACCGTTCATTTATCTCCAAATGTTTCAAAAGTATCATTAATTAGAAAAAGAGTTGGAACCTGCAACATCTGTTTAGGAAGTGCGCCCTCTTTCCTGCACCACCAGTTGGTATAGTGCAGTGTTTGAATATGCATATTTACGAAAGCGCCATTTTTCTTCTTTATTTTGGATTAAAAAGGAAATTTATTTTGTTTGTCCAACTAATATTAGCTTATTAAATAATTTAGAGAAGTTTCATGTAATTTGGTACAGTAGAAGGAACGTTTGAAGAAGAAGAACAGCAAAAGCTTAACAAATTCAAAACAGTTGGAAGGTTCCTTTCACCAGTACACTCAAACAACAAAACACCTGTTCTCAATTTCAAACAAAGCCGCACAGTGAAAGTTATTCATCTACGCACGTAGACGTACGTATAGATTCCCGCAGGGCGGGTCACGTAAAAAAGGACGTACAGTCTGTGTAGATTCAGTTCGTTACTAGTTACACACAAACATGTTCATCATTATACTGTATCACTGCTAATGGACTTACACCGCGTATGGTTTGCTGTTGTTATCATATTGACTTACGGTAATTATAGGCCTATTTAAAATCAACAGTTATAGGCCTAGGCATGCTTGAGAGATTTGGTCTTTTCTGTAGATTTGTCGTTGCATGAATTTCAAAGATATTACTTCTTTATGTAACCTTGCCCGTCTGAAATGACTGTTTTAGCCTACTAGTACTATACTCTATAGTATATACTTAGGTTACGTTTGTTCTTCTTGAAATCGGAGCCTAAAGAAGTAAAACAAAATAGAAACGTCAGCAGAGTAGAAATTACATGAAACAGTTAGATGATAAACCAGAAATTAGATCCAAACAATGAGCTTGTTGAACGCACAAAGAACATGTAGGCCCTAGGGCCTATACTCAAAGTCAAACATAGACATCCGGTCATCTGTTGGTAAACTTCATTTAATATGTTCAAGTAAGACAAGGGCTAGCCGAACAAAATAATAGCATGTATCAAGCTCATCAAATTAATGATTCAAATTTTATTTCTGTTTCATTTGAGACCGTAAACATATGTATTAGTGGGCCAGTATAAATTTCTAATCGTTTGCACCGACAGCGTTAATCATTACTGGCGTTATACTTAGGCCTCTTGGTTGACGTGGTAGCCAAACGTTAGTTGTAAAAAAAATGTAGGTAGGCTAGGTTATAATATAATAAATAACGTTAGTTTTTTAAGGAAAATAAAAAGAACCAAACAGTTTGTGATCAAATACATTTCACACGCGTAGGCCTAGGCTACGTCTTAAACACGTCACATGTTACCGGACAGTGTCCCCGTTACATTCACGGTATCAAGTGTTTCATTATCAATGTGTTAGCCTTCGTAATGTAACGTTAGACTTTAACCGTGAGCTACTGATAGTATAAGTTTCTCTTAGTCTTAGCGGGAAAAGTAAGAGCTTAGAATATAACAATATATATATAGCCTGTATATCCTCCGTCGTTGATTTAGTTATTGTCTCACCCTAAATAAATTATATACTTTAGGCTAGGCCTAAATCGACAAATGAGGTAGCAGTAAGGATGGATGTTTCTAACAGATTTAGATTAGGAATACAGTAGGTGAAATGGGAAGAACTAAATATTACAGGTAAACGGTATCAGCATTGGTGGGGAGGGGGGGGGGGGGGGGGTTGAATGCGAAAGTTTAACTCTGAGTCTATAAAATTACATTATAATAAGATTATTACGGTGGCTTCGTTCATACTGTGTGGGCTATGTTATTTTAAACCGGGCCGGAGGCTATCTGCCTACGCTACTGGTTTGTCGGTCGACTGGCGAATGGAAAGTTTAACATGTACGACACGAAATTAATATAGTCTTTATCATATTTGTATCGTTACAATGATAGAAAATAATTTTATCTTTATTATTTTGAATATATTGCCAGTAGGATATAAACCTATACGATAAACACACGTATCGAGATGCGCTGTATCTAACGGGAAGGAAACTCATTTGTAGCGGGCCACTTACGACAGGAACGTTGTCGAGTCTCCGATAGTATATGCTGTAGGAATTAATGCACTGACTGACAGGAATGAAACAATAGCATAGATTATGAAAACTACAGAAATATTTAATGGATGTGCTAAATATAATATTACAGACAAAATATAAATATTTTTGATATTTTGTTTACTTTCACCTGAATTTCATCAGCTTAACGAACTTTACTTTTAATAACATCATCATTATATCAGGTTTTTGTTTTATTGGTACGTTTGGCAATATAAGTCACCACTCTTCTTTTTTATTTTATTAAATAATTTATATGAAATAAAATTCCTAATATTATGAAAATAGAAAAAATAAGAAATCAAATAGAATTCTTTGTTCAAATTAATGATTAATTGTATATATTTTTAATGAATTCTTGTGTTCTGTTGTATATACGTTGGATATTCGTCATGTGTATTTATCCATCATGGATGAGCTATAAGATAAGTTAACTGTGATCTTTCTTTCCTATTCTTCAGATTCCAATATCTAAGCTATACCTAAAATGGTCCTTCAGTGGATTTGACGGTAAAGATATCAGACTTGAGTCCGGTCTTAGTTTATCAAGCCTATCATCAGTAGAGAAGATATCCATCAATGGAGATAACAATGAACTCAGCGAGGAAAGAGTGATCGGATTAATAAACTATGGAATAAAGTCAACAAGATTCAAGGAACTATGGTAAGGGGGAAAACATCGTGACAGGCCTTAGCTTGGATAATATGTGGGAAAGAGGGGGAGGAGGGGTAGTCAAAGGGTCAACGTATGGGGTATATAGGATGGGATAAGGTTATGGTATTGTACAGTGATAAATTTATTTTATTTAAATGTACAAGTCTTGTGTTGAGACGTGCGGTTTGAAATGTTGCAATATTTGGAAGTATTTTTAAGCTGGTAAAAAATATGTTGATGTTTACTTGTATTCCATTACTGATTTTGTAGTGTACAGCACATCGTAAGGCTTTTCCCCACATTATGATGTAATAAGGTGAGTTGGTTGGAGGTGGGGGGGGGGCTGCTTTTAGTATAATTGGAACAACAAATAACTTTAACACTTATAAACGAACTAGAACTACCAGAAACAAATAAAGTTATTACTTAAAAACTGAAACAAAATATTGTAAGAATTTCAAGTACATGGAAACGAAAACTGTTATCGTTTATTTTCAAATACTTTTAGTTTTAATAAAATGAAGAATATTTGCAAGAGTCATGCAATTTGTATTAATAAATAGAAATAGTAAAAATATCAAATCAGCAAATGTTTATAGGAGGGCGTAAGGAGGGGTGGTGGAAGGGTTATTTGACCATCATAACTAGTGGCTAATACTTATAACTTGTCAACAGCTCTTTTACCAAAATAAAGGAAAAGGCAAATTCATTGACCTTCATGTTATTTATTACAATGATGACATCATATATTTATTACACTTATAAATATTTCAAATTTATTTTCCCTGCTTTCTTTATCTTTGAAGGCTTCATAACTGTAAACTGCCGTCATCGATCAATCCAGATATCATTCCAGAAGAATCAAGATCAAGGAATATTAAAGGTTCGGTATAACATCTAATTAAAAGAATTATTTATCAAGTAGATTGTTTTTATTGCAACGTTCTACATATTTCTGACATGAGAGGGAAGTATTGATGTGGAGGGCACGTGTGTATGTGTGGTTGGGGTGTAGGGAAGGGGGACTAGTATCATGATATAGAGTATATTTATGAGTATATTTTCTTGGCAAGATTGAACCTAGAATGGTGATCTAGAGGTAGTACTTGCATATAAAAAACATACTACTCCTGTGTGGGGATAGTCTTTAAGGGGGCAGGGGGACTTCCTTAACATGTGTCTTCCTTTGGAGTTCACTGAGCTGACAAAGGCCAGTTTTTTTATCCCTTTATAAATTAAAATGAAATTTAAAAGATTTTAGTGTTTTGATTTACTCAATCTATGAGAAGAAACAAATTGAATCTTAGGTATTTTTTAAAATATGTCATTTATTTCTATGATAATTTATGGATTTTTTTATTTCATCTATTGTTACAGTCATCTCCTCCAGTGAAGCCAGATATCTGGATTTAAAATCTGGTGAATGGAGGAAGGTAATATTATATGTAATATTTGTTTCTTTAGGTAAATTATAATAATTAATAATGTTAGTTTCTTTCACATTTCCTTGTGATAATGTTATTAATGTGAAGGGGTAGAGGGGTTGATAAAAAAAAATAATCATAAAAAGCCAGCATCCTTGAGAGTTATAAACATATATTGTCTCCCGGTATGGAATATTCCGGTGACAGACGATATGATTCTTACAGGAAAGAAAACATTATTCCACATTCCCATTTCTCAATATCTTACTCTTAACTCTATGTATTGCATTGGACAAGGAGCCATGTTTTGGTTGTACATTTGTCCCTTTCAGCGTTCGTTGTAGATTCAAATGTAGAGTTTATAACCGAAGATGCCGCTTTTAAAACGTGGTTGAGGGAAACCACCTGAAGGTGTTGCACCGTCCTTTTACTTTTGTAGTTATTTGACATAATCTTGAATATGCTAAGTGAGAGAAGAAATAATAAACCACCTGGCCACCAGAACAAGCGGTGGTAGAAATTAGCACTCTCTCCTGCTTATTTATTGCCTGTGTATCCTCACATATAGATACATTTATTTGGATCTGATTAATTTCATTATTCCAGGAATGTATCTCGATCGAAGTAGTGTTAAGTCATCATGTCACGTGTTCTTTAAAATCCTCCTTTGTTTTGCTGGATTTTTTTCTTTTAATCTGATTAAATTAGAATAATCACTCAATTGTTGTTGTACTTCGAATTGAAGAGATTCTTCAAAATGCATTTTATTAGTAAAGTTTGTTTTTCCTCCGTGGGAAATGTTTGTACATTATTTTTTTTTCAACATAATCATGATTACGAGGTCACATGATCTTACCTTTCTAGATGCATTCATTAATTTTAACACATTTAAATAAATATTCTTTAAATCAATTAAACCTAGTGTGAGCTTCATTGTGCAGGAAGTCAAACATAAATATGCAAACAGTAAACATTAACTAATTTTACACTTTGTTTTAAATATCTGCTGAATGAACCAATTTATTAATGTACGCTCTTAACACCATATTTCATTATCTCCTTAACGCCTCAATTTTACATTAATATTATTCTATTAAATAACTACTATTTATTTCTTTGAATAGCCCGATGACATCCAGGCTATTACAGAGATGTGTTCAGGTAGTTTGGTCATCAACAGAGACACCAGTGAGTCTGTACAGAGGTCAGTCATAGAGCTCCTGGTGGAAGCATCCAATCATGACGTAAGTAAAACATAAAGGAATATATTGAATCAATACATCAATCAATACAAGTTAAAACTAGATAAAATCGTTTAATGTCTTAATAAGAGATTAGATCGCTTTAGTTATTTATTATAAACTGTTTAAATTAGAACAAGGAAATACAGGTTTCAATTGATATATATTTGTAAGCTCAAGATAAGACAGAATCGTAAATACAAATAATAAATATAATTAATATAATAAACTACTGGATAGAGTGTGTAGGATAATAAACACATGAATAATCATCTTTAACTTCTGTTTAAATGTTTCTATGGCGCAATAGTTCCTGTTCATCTTAGCATAATGAATTTTATCTTTCAAAGTCTTCTCAGAAAGTAAGGTATAAAATAAATATTTAAAGCAGAAAGGGTAAATGAATTGTTATATTATCCCGACCAAATATCACTAAATCTTAGTAAACCATTCCTTACCATAGCACACCCTCCCTACACCCCTGACATTCCTTTTTCCGTCCATCCCTTACCCCTCTTACACACCTTTAATTCATTCTACAGAAATAACAATGACTGATCTCTGTTATAAACCTAACCCTCTTGTTTACCCTTTAACATCTTGCAAAAAAAAAATTAAGAAAAAGCGAAGATAAAACAAACTTTACAGATAACAT
>KN884828.1:80369-94032 GCA_000934455.1 Apostichopus parvimensis
GCCACTGGTGGGATGACAATATATATGTACCTGTATCTTTATGAGAAGTAGAAGAGTGTTTTTAGTATAGATGTGTAGGGTATAGGATCATAATGACCCATAGGGTAAGCTGTAGGGCACTGGTTTGGTGACTCTAGATATAATATATGTTATAGATGGATTATCTTCTTTGAGAACCCGGTTTTGATGTACTGTTATGTAATTCCTAGATGTGTTCTACCATGTTTATGTCTGCAAGTATTTTATATTTGCACTCTTGTATTGCAGCACAGCTAACTTAGACTTACATGGCGAGTAGTGGAGAAGAAAACTTAATAGAAGGATGAATGCCAGATCTCAAGTCTTTGAACTAGTAAGAGAACAATACATTGATTTAATTGGTTGTTATGAAACCTACTTAGGTGTTACTACTTGGTGATATAAATAACACAATATCCAGTACCATGATACTGTTAACTGTAAGTCATTTCAAAGCATTGCAGGTATGAGAGTTAACATGTTGACATCAATAAGTTTAAATATGTGCAGAGTATTTAATTGCTTAAAGTACAAATTATTCCCTTCTGAATGTGCACTTTTAGAAAAATACTGACATACACCACCTGCAATTGTTTAGGCCCTCCCTCCGTGGAACTGACTTTTCCTTTTTAATACCTCCCTGCGGTAAGTTACACTGCCCTCAATTAACATGTATGTGAACGTGATGTACAAAAAGCACCTTGAATGTTGCTTTACAGTTCTGTAAGTTTCAGCAAATATCGATAGACCATGAAATTATGTTTTCGGCCTCCGATACTTGCAACCATATTTAATCTGACTAATGTTGTATCGTGTACAGTTTTGCTTTCTTTTATAACAGGTGGGCCTATCTGAATAACCTTTGGTCTAGGCTATGTTAGGTTAGCTTGTGCTTATTTGAAGTATTGCCATACACGTAAAAGGAGGGCCTATATATGCTATGTTAGGTTAGCTAGTGCTTATTTATTGAACTTCCTGGGCTGGTGCTTATTTGTGCAATAAAAGGGTTCACTGCGATTGGGTACTGTAGTTGTTAGATTTGGAGGGCACATCGGGACTGGGGGCTCATCACATGTTATTCTTTAGTTTATATTTAAATACAAACAAAACAGTACCTATGGGTGAGGGGGGGTGAGGTGGGGGGATGACCTCATTGAGAATGCGGTCATACTATACTGTCATGTAATACTGTTAAGGAGGAAACAGTGGGAGTTCTGTATTATCACATTGAACCAATGGTTCTACTGTATGTTCCTTTCTGTCAGTGTGAGACACCGCACTGGTCCAAAACACACATTGTTGGTATTTGTTAGCCAATCCTTTTCACCTTAATCAAGCTGATAATATGTTCCAAGTCCAACAATTTATTGTTTTGCATTGATTTCCATTTTATTGCAGATCTTTTTCTCATTAATTTCTTCTTCTCTTTTTCAGACTGTTGAGAGCAAGCAGCTAGAGGAGGTTGTCAACAGCATATTTCATACCATACTTTTCCACAGAACCTCAGGAAAGGTACAGGAACACTTCCAATTTCCATTTCTGTGTGTAACATGCTATTACTGTACTGTAGACATGTAGTGAAGTGTCTGTACTTGTACTCATATTACAGCAATGTTGCCTGTACTGAGTTATGTTTCCTGGACTGAGTTTTACACTTTGTAAATTACACAGAACCACAGGAAAGGTACAGGAACACTTCCAATTTTCCATTTCTGTGTGTAACATGCTATTACTGTACTGTAGACATGTAGTGAAGTGTCTGTACTTGTACTCATATTACAGCAATGTTGCCTGTACTGAGTTATACACTTTGTAAATAACACAGAACCACAGGAAAGGTACAGGAACACTTCCAATTATCCATTTCTGTGTGTAACTTGTTATTACTGTACTGTAGGCATGTAGTGAGATATCTGTATGTACATGCTCTCATATTATAGCAATGTTGCCTGTACTGAGTTATACACTTTGTAAATAACACAGAACCACAGGAAAGGTACAGGAACACTTCCAAATTTCCATTTCTGTGTGTAACATGTTATTACTGTACTGCAGACATGTAGTGAGATGTCTGTACATGTACTCATATAACAGCACTGTTGCCTGCACTCAGTTATACACTTTGTAAATAACTCAGAACCACAGAAAAGGTACAGGAACACTTTGCAATTATCAATTTCTGTGTGTAACTTGTTATTACTGTACTGTAGGCATGTAGTGAAGTGTCTGTACATGTACTCATATTACAGCAATGTTGCCTGTACTGAGTTATACACTTTGTAAATAACACAGAACCACAGGAAAGGTACAGGAACACTTCCAAATTTCCATTTCTGTGTGTAAAATGTTATTACTCTACTGTAGGCATGTAGTGAGATATCTGTACATGTACTCATATTAAAGCATTGTTGCCTGTACTGAGAAACACACTTTGTAAATAACACAGAACCACAGGAAAGGTACAGGAACACTTCCAATTTTCCATTTCTGTGTGTAACTTGTTATTACTGTACTGTAGTCATGTAGTGAGATGTCTGTACATGTACTCATATTACAGCAATGTTTCCTGTACTGAGTTACACACTTTGTAAATAATACAGAACCACAGGAAAGGTACAGGAACACTTCCAATTTTCCATTTCTGTGTGTAACTTGTTATTACTGTACTGTAGATATGTAGTGAGATGTCTGTACATGTACTCATATTACAGCAATGTTTCCTGTCCTGAATTACACACTTTGTAAATATTACATCCGTACATAACCTTTAAATTGTTCTTGCAGTTTCACTACAAACAGGAAGGTGCTTTCCTCATCGGTACGGTCGGTGTGGTCGAGACTGATTGTGACTTTGTTGATATGACATATGTAAGTAAAACATTCATACATGTTTCATTATCTTTGGTATACATGTAAGTAAAAGAGCTATATAGTTGAACACAAATAGATCATCCAGATGTATGTTACAACCTCCATACAATTGGGTACACCATATATCCAGAGGCAGGGGGTGGTGGTAGGGTGGTGCGGGTGTATTCCATCTCCACTTTTCAACACCACAGACTAATTAAAAGTAGATATTGGCACAACCCTTGTATATATATTAAGACCTAATTTACAGCCTAAATATCCCTCATAATGCACAATTGCACAACTAAAAAGGTAATTCAGTTTGGCGGATGATCTCCAGATCCCGAGCTACATATATAGATATAGATAGTCCACTTCAACGACCTCACAGTCACATTCTCCTGTTGAACTAAATCTTGGATCCACAGTCAGGATACAGTTTAACTGCATGCAGTAGTGTTAAGACTATTATATTAAGATTAATACATTATGAACCAAACATGCCATCAGTGCATTAATGTTAACTGTTATCCAAGATGGCAGAATTAAAACCAGATTTGTGGTTGGTCTATTCTGGTATTGTTATGTTAACAAATTTACCTTACACATACTCGTCAACATGAATTTTTGTAAGATCCTTCTTTTATAACTTGTCACATCTAGGAACTCTAGTGTCAAATATGTACTCATAGTCATATTGATTCTGTTTGTACTCATACCTCAAGTCTGATTGAAAACTACAAAAACAAAATGTATTTATATGACATAAAATTAACAAATCCCTCAAATTTCCCCCTCACAGGTCAGATGCAACTCTCCAACTTTAGACAAAAACCTCCCACGAGAAGTCTCAGCATTTAAAGATGTCTTACGATCTACAGATGTCAATGCAGGTCTCCAAAGTGGACAGGTGGGTTTCTATGTTGCTATGACGACTGTATTAAAGTTTTCCAGCTGTAGGACTGGACTCAGTGATGTTGGCATTGGTGGTGAAACTCCATCAAATTTAAAAACCAATATGAATTAAAAGTTAAAGGAAACAGTCTCAATCAATGGAGATAAAGTGCCTTGCCCAAGGACACAACATAATGACCAGTCTTGGCAAGACCTTATGCCATGACTTTATAACAGTTAACTACTTGTCATTGGTAATTTGTCACATCCACACATCCAAGTTTGCACAATTCAAACAGTCACCCTATAGTGTGCCATATTTATGTGTTCCCCTGGGGGACCTCCGATAGGGTGCATCTACAAACCAGAGCATGCAACTATATGTACAAGATACCTCTCAGGTCCCAATTGATTCACCTGGGTAAAGAGCATTGGAGATAAAGAGCCTTGTAAAAAGACACAGCATAATGATCTGACCAGGAGCTGAACCTGCAATCCAATAGATTGGAAGTCCATGTGATCACAACACAGTACCTAGTGAATTCATAGCAGTGGCTTATTATTATATTATTTTGGAATTAAGTTGTTACTTGTGTATATATTAGCTAGGTTTGTCTAAGTGAGTAAAAGCAAAGTAATTAGACAAAGAACACTAGTGTAGATGTATGTTATGAACTCACTGTGCAGAATTATTGATATAGAGGAGTGCACTTGATGTCACATGGGTCATTGGGGTCACCAGGAGTCAAATTGTGGAAACTTTGTAAACACAATATCTCAAGAAGAAAAGCTTGGGCAGACCTCGTATGTAGTTTGTAGATGTACCACATTAAGTACAAGGAGCCAATTGTTTTTGGTGGAGGTCAAAGTTCATTTGGGGTCACCAGAGGTCAAGTTGTGAAAACCTTGTAAATACGATATCTCAGAAGGGGAGCATGGACAAATCTTGTATTTGGTCTGTAGAAGTCTGTAGAAGGCATTGGCATTATCAATCGTTTAAAAAAAAAATGTCCCCTTTAAAACTCTGATAACTTTATACAATATTCTTATCTTGCCTTTTTTATCGTATTATTGTATTGTGTGGGGTTACACTTACCCTAGTCATATTAATAAGCTCTATATTCTACAAAAGAAAGTGTTGCGTGCAATTTATGATGTTCCTTACAATAGTCACTCGTACAGCCTCTGCTGTGACAGTAAACTCTTAACCATATTTGAACTAGTCAAGTACTACACCTTAATCTTTGTATTTAACTTTTTTCACGACAATCTACCAAGTAGCTTCTCCTATTTTTTTGTACCAAATAATTGTTTTCATGCTTACAATACCCGCAATGCTAATTTACTTTCCGTTCCCCATTATTCCCTTGCAAGTAGTCAACATTTTGTCAAATACTCTGCTATTTCTTATTGGAGTTCCGTTCTGCATTGCATTCAATTAATAATCTATCCTCATTCAAACGCAATTTAAAGCGTTACCTTCTTTCGAATAGAATTTTATGATTTAGTCTAAAATTCCGGGCCACGTCTTTCTTAAAGTTTTGTTTCTTCTCCCTCCCCCCAAACTTTTTCTTATTATTATGATTAATTTTTCTTGTAACTATTTTTGGGTCTTACTTTTTACCTTTGTTAGACTTTGTCAGTTTGTATTTTGGGGATACCTCACTTACAAGTTCTTATGAACTTTTCGAGGATCCCCACAACCATATTCTTTGTATGTATGTACTTGAATTATGTAAAATGTTGATAACGTTGATGGTTGAAATATAGTTGAACAAACAACAAACAAGTACCACATTGAGTACCAGGAGCATATTGTTTTTGGTTGAGGTCAAAGTTCATTTGAGGTCACCAGGGGTCAAATATTGAAAACCTCGTAAACATGATATTTCAAAAATGGAAGCTTGGGCAGACCTCATTTTGGTTTGTAGATGTACCATATCAAATTTAAGGAGCTTATTATTGCTTTTGGTGGTGTGTCCATTAGAGCTGACATGTATGAGTAATGCCTAGAGGTGCCCCTGTAGTGCCTCTGTTTGCATTTGTGTCCATTAGAGCTGACATGTATGAGTAATGCCTAGAGGTGCCCCTGTAGTGCTTCTATTTGCATGTGTGTTCATTAGAGCTGACAGGTATGAGTAATGCCTAGAGGTGCCCCTGAAGTGCTTCTATTTGCATGTGTGTCCATTGGAGCTGGCAGGTATGAGTAATACCTAGAAATGCCCATGTAGTGCCTCTATTTGCATGTGTCTTCATTAGAGCTGACAGGTATGAGTAATGCCTAGAGGTGCCCCTGTAGTGACTCTATTTGCATGTGTGTCTATTAGAGCTGACAGGTATGAGTAATGCCTAGAAGTGCCCCTGTAGTGCCTCTATTGGCATGTGTGTCCATTAGAGCTGACAGGTATGAGTACTGCCTAGAGGTGCCCCTGTAGTGCCTCTATTTGCATGTGTCTTCATTAGAGCTGACAGGTATGAGTATTGCCTAGAGGTGCCCCTGTAGTGACTCTATTTGCATGTGTGTCTATTAGAGCTGACAGGTATGAGTAATGCCTAGAAGTGCCCCTGCAGTGCCTCTATTTGCATGTGTGTCCATTAGAGCTGACAGGTATGAGTACTGCCTAGAGGTGCCCATGTAGTGCCTCTATTTGCATGTGTGTTCATTAGAGCTGGCAGGTATGAGTAATGCCCAAAGGTGCCCCTGTAGTGCCTCTATTTGCATGTGTGTTCAGCTGACAGGTATGAGTAATGCCTAGAGGTGCCCCTGTAGTGCCTCTATTTGCATGTGTGTTCATTAGAGCTGACAGGTATGAGTTATGCCTAGAGGTGCCCCTGTAGTGCCTCTATTTGCATGTGTATCCATTAGAGCTGGCAGGTATGAGTACTGCCTAGAGGTGCCCCTGTAGTGCCTCTATTTGCATGTTTGTTCATTAGAGCTGACAGGTATGAGTTTGCCTAGAGGTGCCCCTGTAGTGCCTCTATTTGCATGTGTGTCCATTAGAGCTGGCAGGTATGAGTAATGCCAAGATGTGCCCCTGTAGTGCCTCTATTAACATGTGTGTTCATTAGAGCTGGCAGGTATGAGTAATGCCTAGAGGTGCCCCTGTAGTGCCTCTATTTGCATGTGTATCCACTAGAGCTGGCAGGTATGAGTAATGCCAAGATGTGCCCCTGTCGTGCCTCTATTTGCATATGTGTTCATTAGAGCTGGCAGGAATGAGTAATGCCTAGATGTGCCCCTGTAGTGCCTCTATTTGCATGTGTGTTCATTAGAGCTGACAGGTATGAGTAATGCCGAGAGGTGCCCCTGTAGTGCCTACATTTGCATGTGTTCATTAGAGCTGACAGGTATGACTTATGCCTAGAGGTGCCCCTGTAGTGCCTCTATTTGCATGTGTGTCCATTAGAGCTGACTGGTATGAGTACTGCCTAGAGGTGCCCCTGTAGTGCCTCTATTTGCATGTGTGTCTCTTAGAGCTGACAGGTATGAGTAATGCCTAGAGGTGCCCCTGTACGGCGCCTCTATGTGCATGTGTGTTCATTAGAGCTGACAGGTATGAGTAATGCCTAGAGGTGCCCCTGTAGTGCCTCTATTTCCAGTAAATAGCATAAGTAATAAAGCTCACATCTAGCCAACGTGGCAGTCAGTGATGGACACCATGCAGTATTAAGTCTCAGTCAGGTGCTAATTGCCCTAACCTAATTACTAGCATGTAGACAACTAAATACTTGAATAATATAACACCATATATATATATACCCTATATAATAAGTCTCTCATAAATATAGCATAGGTACCACCAACAGAGATATGGTTAGTTGACTTTAATGTAAACTAGTTTTGCTAGATTAGCCCTTCATTAATCCATGAAAGAGGCACAAAGGTTGCATCTAGGTCGCACCTAGGTGAGACCTAGGTTGCACTTAGGTTAGACCTAGGTTGCACCAAGGTTACACCTAATTATGCTGCTGGCTCTTTGTCTCTGTTTCACATTTATCAATTGTTTCAATTTCAATATGCCTTCATTAGTGTAGCTCAATATTCAGGTGTGGTCCCCCCCCCCTTCCCTCTCAATTATTGCAACATTGTTATAGTGGATGGAAATGGAGAATATGATTTGAATGTGATTCTCAAAGAGATCATGCCATTTCTTACATAGAATGGGCCATTTTATCCCTTTATCAAGCCATGTTACTGGTATCGCATTACTGGAAGGCATTACCGAAATTGTGTAGAAAATGATGCATTAGTCAAAGCAGGAGCAATATTCCAGCAACCCCTGCCAAACCTCCAACCCCTACCCCATCCCCAGCTTCTCCTCCCAACCAGACACAGACATCACACTTCAGAAATATATATAGTATTGATCCTCAACACCTGTTTGCATAAGTTCCATATACGTAGTATTAGTTCAGTGTTGAAGAAGAAACCAATTTCTGGGAATGAATTCATCAACATTTCCATGACTTATTTGTTCTTTTCTTTTCAGGTTTTCCATCTGAACTCAGTCGCAAACAACAGTATCGAGTCCTTGGAAATAGTTTGAATGCACACGTGGTCTCAGTTTTATTGAGGTACCTTGTCAAGTGAACAGCCTCCTTCCTTCAGATGGTTAGTTACAGACAGAATTGTTATACAAGTACTACAGCACCAGTGTGTGTACAATAAGATTTCACGTTTGTGTTAGGATGAGCATGAATACACATGTAACGCAGGTTGTAAAAACACACAATCCTGCAATCCCGAAACAGGAGGACTATGGGGATAAAACAACAAACAGTTAACTCTGAGCAGTCAAGTGTAGTATATTTCACAACCAGAAAAAACTTTTGTCTCTATGTCATGATTCACAAACATTTCCGAATAAAGGGAAGAAAGGTTAGAGATACCGGTATCCCCCTGAGACCTAATTACAAAAATGTATTTATGAAAATTGAATCTTAAAGGTGTGGTAATTATGAATACCTTAATACAATGTTAAGTGCCGGTAGTTGGTAAGTTCATCACGCTATTGTCATCAATAGCAGACAAAATGTCCCTCAAGAACGCAACTTCAGAAAATTCACCACACAGCTGGTATCGCCTTATGCCTGGGTACGCCTTACCTCTGTGGACAAGAGTACCCCAGGAGATAATATGTACCTCTAGGCTCATCTGAAGGCAAACTGTTCTCTGGAGATGGACCTATCTGTTGGAGATTGACGTACCCTTTAAGCTGAACTGGCCGTGGAACCTGTACTCCAGTGATGAGTTAGTATTCGTCTGGAGTAAACCTCAATCACTGGTAGAATCTGGAGATTCTTTACCTCAGATACAAATCTGGTAAGTCTGGAGAATCTGAAGTATCTTGATAGTCTGGAGGTTCTGTAGAGTAACATGCCAGGTGCAACGATTAATATAAAAACAATTTACTCTAAAGGTAATATTGCACTAATCTCAGAATGTTAATACTAACTGTAACGCAAACTTCCTCTTCAATAACAAAAAAACAACATAGAACCAAACTACAAATTGAACAACAAAGAACAATAGTTTAACTTGAACTACAGATTTACAAGTCTGGTTTGTCACTTCCTTCAAGTTAAGTGAAAATACTTGCAAAAAACCTCGATTGAATGTTAAAGGCATTAAACAAGAGCATCAACAACTGTAGCCGGCAAATCTACTTGAGCATACAATTACAGTTAATGTGCCTTCTGCCTTTATACCCACTACTGGATATATAACTGCAACAACAGTTGCAAAACTTGGTAATTTACCTTTAAAAATAAACACTAATGGAGCTTGTGTTTTTGTTGCAGGTGGCTGAATCAGTAAGTTTTGCATTGACATTAAGTGTTGGTATTCTTACAATTTTCTGCTGTGAGAATACCACTATACATAACATAAAAACAAAACAAAATAAAAGAAACCTAACAGACTCTTACAAAATTTTAGTCTGTAGGAATACCACTATATATAATAGTACAAACAATAAAAAAAAAAAACATATCCTAGAATCGTATTAAATTTTCGACTGTTGGAATACCACTCACTATACATACAATTAAAAGCAATAAGTTATGACACTTTGAGAAATATCATGCACTATGAATTCAGCTGGTGTTTAAATGTCTGCGCATTGAAATTGACCCATAACAAGTACTTTTTATGTTTCTTTTGGCATAGACTAAAACCTTCTCCAGTGGACATATTTGATTCTCGCTGAAGAGATCTGGATTAACGTTGGAGGTGACAAGCAAGGATGGGGGAAACTATTAGCAGATTTTCCTAAATAGCTGATTTTCCCAGAACACTGTTGTGGTCACCATATTCCCAGCTGATGACTCCAGAGCTAACCTCAAGAGAGGGATGCAACAACACTGGGAGCAACTCATGGAGTTACCCAAAGTAGAGTGGAAGTAAGTAGTGAAGCAAATGTAAGTTTACAGTTAGTCATTAAGAAAAGGTACTAAACAAGTGGCAATCTTTCAAGCTTCTATAGGCAAGGAACTAATAGCTTCATTATCTCTGTTTACATTTACAGAGAGGAGAAACTAACAATCTTCATGTTTGGGGATTATGGATATCTTGTTGGGGACTATGGATATCTTTGTTTTGTTTATGGAATTACAGGAGTCAGTGGTAATATCATTATTAGTTATGTAGGTTATTAGTTTTCAGACCAAATGTTTCAAGGTCTGGGACTGTAATTGTTTTTTTTCTTTTAGTGGGAGGAACATTTATGAAGGGTCTTTGTTCAACAGTTTTCCAATTGGTTTTCCTTTGATTTTTGAAAGGGTTAGAATTTCATCTGGGTTCCCCCTTGCACAACCCCCCCCCCCCTCCCCCAATGGCTAATCTGCTGAAACCCAAATATACAGGCTTGAGTCTTCGCCATGAAATAATGGCAGCGTGCTCTCTGTTTATCAAGGCATTAAAATAACTGTGCAATTATCCTTATCTTTACATATATATTACTGTAGGCCTTCACTGTTGCCTATACTGTATCACTACCAAAGAGGAAATGAGGGTCCCCCTGGAAGAGAGAGGTCGATGTTGTCTGAGATCACTGTACAATCTGAAATCAAATCTGTAAACATACCTCAACATGGTGAAAGACCATCAACAGCAAAGGATTACTTCAATGTCATTGATGATCATCTTTTTGAAGTTCCACTAGATCAGGTGAAGTAAAGCACCTTTTTGGTTCCTTGCTTTAGCTAAGGAACCTATGTAGTCAGGTTGGCATGTGTGTGTGTGTGTCTGTGACACTCGCTTGTGTACACTGTAACTCAACAAGGGAAAGTTGGACTAAACTCAAACTAGGTATATAGATCCGCCATAGTGAGAAGGTGTGCCCTATTGTTTTTGGTGCCTGTGAAGGTCACCAAAGGTCAGTCGGAGGCCCAAAACCAAAATAAAAAAAAAGCAATAACTCCCATTGACAGGGTCCGACATGGTTGATATTTGGGAGTAGTTGTAAATCGGGTAAGGGATCGTTTCCAAACATAACGGTCATGTGATCCAAGGTCAACAAAGGTCAATTAGTGGTCTAAACTAGTATCTTTGCAATAACTTGAGAGCAAAATGTCCGTCAAGGTTGAGAGTTACGCTACTGTAATCCAGTAGTCGACCCGCATCTAGGTGACTTTTGACCTCAGGTTGACCTCCGGTGACCTGTATTTGTTTCTTTGGTTATTTGAACTTTCGTGGCCACAATCAGATCTCAAAGGTACCTTCCAATCAAAGTTGTCCATGGGTTGACCCCTGTGCGACCTTCGTGTGCGAAGTTATCAGAGGTCAAGTTTTTTTTTTAATAAGTACAATTAGGATGGTCGTACAGACTTGTCATGTTGCTTTTTGGAATCAGCGTGTAAAACTTCATCTGACCGACCGTGAGGTCAAAAGGTCAAAGGTCAAATCTTGAAAAATATGCTCATTTTAAGAGATACAGGCAAAACAAACCAAGTTTGTCAATATTTTGATATGTGATAGAGCTCTTTGTGCTCTATAGAAGAAACCAACTCCCGCTTCAATGGGACACCCAATTCTCGATCTATGAGGGGCCAAAGGTTGGTTTTGATACCTTTTTAGCAATAAGATTATGTGTGTACATTGTAGCATATAACAATTTTAGGACAGAGTGCACATCATCAAGGAGTACATTTTTGATAAAAACCATCAGGTCATCTAAGGTCATTCAAGGTAGCTTATGTGCGAAAAACTACCAACTTTTATGCTAATTTTTGCAACAACTTCTAGTTACGAAGTCTGACATAGCTGATATATTAGGACAAGTTGTGAATGAAGTAAGGGAACGTTCTCCAAAATAACCGTGATGTCATCCAAGGTCACCAAAGGTCAATTTTGGGTCAAAATGTGTTTTTTTGGCAATAACTTGTGAAACTACCATTGACAGGGGTCCGACATGGTTGATATTTGTGGACTAGTTGTGAATGGGGTAAAGGATCATTTCCAAACATAACAGTCATGTGATCCAAGGTCAACATATCAGTTAGGGGTCACAAACTAGTATTTTTGCAAAAACTTGAGAACCAAATGTCCAACAAGGTTGGGAGTTACGCATTCGGGTGAACTTTGACCTCAGGTTTACCTCCCATGACCTGTATTAGTTTCTTTCAAGTTGGATATTTGAAGTTTTGTGGCCATATTCCAATTCTAAATTGTCCCTAAGTTGAATCCTCTGCAACCTTCACAAGCAAGGAACCATAGTGGCCTTGTGCTCTTGTTTATTAATGTATCCTGATGTGAATCTATCCATGGCTGGGAAAAGTTTCCAGGAGCAGAGAATTTAACATGACATAATTCCCTTAGTTTGCCCTTTCCCAACTTTTGCGGTGCTCCAGTTCCTTTTTTCTGAAGATGAATGTTTTATTGTGTACTACAGAATGGTCAGATATGTAAGATTAAATGTAGGAATAAACTTGTCTCTGACAGGTGTGCCCACTTGGACTATCTCAGCCCGGGTCTCTTCTTGAAACACTTAAATAGTTTGGAAAATACATGCCACCTGCTTGATGTTAAAATTGCCAAATATATTGAGAGGACTCCTAAATCTCAAAAATGGATGCCAATAATATCTCCATTTTAACCTTTGTTTATGTAGAAATAAAACATAAAAAAGCTGATGTCAGATGTTATCAATACAAAACAAACAGTTTGTTCAACCCTTGTGTATGATGCTCAGTCTGTTACATCAACATATGAGACACTTTACAGACCATTTGGAACCTGCAACAAACAGTATAATGCTGCTGGGTTACTTTCTGATGAAGATATAAAAGCTTTAGTAAAGTCAAGCTTTAGGTAAAGTCAATAATGTTCATGTATCTCAGTTACCTGGATTAATGAGTTGACCCATTGTTCGCTTCTCTCATTGATTATGAAGACAGGCAATTACAATATATTACACTTTTTTGGTCAGACAAAATTCATTAATCACTGGTCATTAGTACTTTCTGACCAAACATATGACTGGTATGGTTTACGGAAGCTTACATTACTTGTGTGTGAAGATTTGAAAAGGAAAATTATGTTGTGATAAATTATGTTTTGGTTTCATTTTCTAACAGATTTAACCATCGAAAGCTACTTGAGTTTCTTCCAGACAAACTTTCCAGATGAGACAGTTCCACTTAAAATGCACATCCTCGAAGACCATATAGTACGCTTCATCGCAAAATGACATATCCTGGTAGACAATGCTATACCCTTCATCACAACCTTCACATCCTGGAAGACCATGTTATACCCTTCATCACAACCTTCACATCCTGGAAGACCATGTTATACCCTTCATTGTAAAATGACACACTGGACTAGGCTTGTTAGGTAAAAAGGGGTCGAGTCATGCATGGCTGAACACAACCAGATTTAATATCCGCAGGCTGAAGGATA
>KN884829.1:53511-63634 GCA_000934455.1 Apostichopus parvimensis
TGGTGTAAAGAAAGCAATGTGAGAATGACTTTATGAACAGACAGAGGAACGCGAGACATGAATGTATGAACATACGAAACATTGAATGAGTAAATGAATGAATGAACATACGGAAGATTGAATGAGTAAATGAATGTATGAACATACGAAAGATTAAATGAGTCAATGAATGAATGAACAAACGAAAGGTTGAATGAGTATATGAATGAATGAACATATGAAAGATTGAATGAGTAAATGAATGAATATACGGAAGATTGAACTAGTAAATGAATAAATGAAAATACGAAAGATTGCACGAGTAAAGGAATGAATAAACAAACGAAAGGTTGAATGAGTAAATGAATGAATGAACATATACGAAAGATTGAATGAGTAAATGAATGAATGAACATAAGAAAGATTGAATGAGTGAATGAATTAATGAACATAAGAAAGATTGATTGAGTGAATGAATGAATGAATGAACATAAGAAAGATTGATTGAGTGAATGAATGAATGAACATAAGAAATATTGAATGAGTAAATGAATGAATGAAAATACGAAAGATTGAATGAGTAAATGAATGAATGAACATACGAAAGGTTGAATGAGTAAATGAATGTATTTGTCAACGTGACAAATACAGCTTTAAGTAGACCTAGTTTACTCGTTAATATAACGTTCATTTGGTAGTAACAAACCTATAGTAAGGCAGGAGGTCAAGTTCGGATCCAGATGGTCAGTGGGGTGTACACCGGCTCCCACATCAACCTCACTTAAACAAAAAGCCAAGGTAGTTATTAAAAAAGCCTGGGGCCAAGGCCTAGTTATAGATATAATTTAAAGTCTAAATCAGAATGCACCATTTGACTAATACATTTTGTTCTCGGAAGGATGCTTCCAGACATACTAAAGATTCATTTCCAACGATCCAGTGCCCCCCCCCCCGTCCCCCTCACATTTCGTAAATCATGGCTCTTCCCAAGTGAAGGTGTTGTAGTTTGATTAATTGTTATCAATCTTATATTCAGCAATAATGTATACATTTGGTAAAATGGTATAAACATAAAAACTATGGTAACGAACGAAGGAACGAACGCAGCTACAGTATGATGGCGCTACATGTAAATAATCCCTGAATAACTGTGTAACTTCCCGTTTGGAGTGACGAAGCTTTCTTCACTTTAATACCGCCTTAGGCTTGCTTGCTAAATATAGCAGAGATGACAAAAAAGTATCGACCGACAAATGAGTTGTCGAATCTTCTCGAGTGAAAGAATCATCTTCTGGTGCTGAGCTTCAAGAGTTGTAGGGTCACCTACAGCCATATCCGTTCGTCATATCCGGAATGTAGTAAATAACATTATGCATTCGGCAAGCAAGGGATATTATATTATATTTCGCACAGGAACTTTGGAAGTACCGTACAAACTCCCATACATAATGTAGGTAACCCTCGCGTACTACGGACCAGTTGTAACCTATTACAGAGAGTTAATCACAAGTCTTTTACGCGAAAGATTTACACGAAGCGTAAAGTTATGCCCAATTGTCAAAGTCTTGTTTCTACTGTACAACAGTTAAAAGGTTCGACGTTTTACACATTAAAATGTTACAAAAGAACAGAGGGGGTTTGGCTAGAACGGTTTTAGCCAATAGAAAAAGATCTATGCTCTTATTCATTGTTTTAAATTACCCAGGTTTCCGTTGTTCTGTGACATATATTTTGATATATATTTATATATAGGCCTACATTAAACAAAACCATATTGGAATCCCTCACCTTCTTTGCGATGGATAAACGGATAATTTGAGTGTCATAACTTTCTATTAATATTGTGTTTTCACAGTCCGGTGATTTGATCATATCATACTGCAGAGCAACTAAATGCTTTTTTTTTCCATCCTCTCTTCTATAGGAGATGTGTTCCTGCTAGTCTACAGTATCGATAGCCGAGAATCTTTCCAAGAAGCACTTCGTTTACGGCAGCTCATCATCGAAACGAAAAGGACCGCCAGAACCAAATCCGTTCCCATGGTGATAGTGGGAAATAAATGCGATAACGTAAACCAAAGAGAGGTAGACCTTGAGAAAGCGAAACGAATGATTTCCGTCGGGAAAAGGTGTTCGTTCATTGAGGTCTCTGCCAAAGAAAACATTCAAATTGTAGAAATGTTCAGAATTCTCTTCGAGCACGCCCGGTTACCGAACGAAATGACACCCGCCATGCATAAAAGCATGAGTGGGTCTACTTCACCGAACACTTCACCGAAAATGGGCCAGAAAGGAGGTATCGTTCTACGGAAGCGTATAAGTGACGCGTGTGGAGTCATATCTCCTAATGCGAGACGACCGAGTTTGCGCAGTGATCTTTTACAAGTGAGAGACAACGCTCTGAGAGGAACTACTAAAAAAGGTGACGATGAAGATGACGACGTATTTGATGATAATTGTTTACAAAAGAAAAGAGGTTGTGTGATACAATGATGATCGCTTCAGCCTAGTGTTAATTTACTAACGTACTAAGCAGTTACTTTTTCTTTTCTTTTTTACACAATTCTTCCTAAATTTTGATATGGTTGATTTCATAAAACTTTACACGAAACTTCCTGTACACGCAATGTCTGATGTCTGGTGTTTGTTGTATGCTTCTTATTTTGGTTTTAATTTCTTGTATTTTATATGTAGGCTTGCATGAAAACGAAAACTTTTGATGAAATCGACAATTTCATAATAAAAGATGGCGGTATGCTGTTCGATCTTTTCATAACATGTGATAAAATGTTTAGTATCCATCGAACGACAACAGGCAAGCAGACGGAGCAAAAACAACAATTTCAGCCTACACCAACATAAACCAGCCTTTATTTCTGCATTATACACCAATCACACGCGCGTCATCAAACTATGACATACACATATTTAGTACTTTTATTTAGCCACGACAAAAATGAAGATTAGATTATAAACTTAATATGTCAAAATGACATTTTTTAAAGTGCTAAGATAGTTGGTGTGTGACGTCCTGTTTGAAATATATCTTTATTTTCCACAAATTAATATTTTGTAGGAAGAATTGCAGCTCATCATTTGATATAGGTTTGCCGATAGGACTAATTTATAAATTGAACCCTCGCTGAACGGTATTTTACTTCCCCTTTTCAACTGTCCCCGAAGGTGAGTCAATGAGGTAGCCATCCAGGTGTCACGTTATTAATGTTAATATCCTTATATACCCATAGTGATGTGATAACGATATGTCATTTCGATTCTCATCCCCTTCACTTCTAGCCATTCAAATTTATTATCATCTCATTACACACCTAAAATTGGGGGAAATGGGTTTTATATCCAACGAAATAACAGGGACATGTTAAATCCTTCTTGTCATGCATCACAAGTATAATGTTACAGTTATTACCAGTTACGGATAATTACCAGCTATGTTTAGAATATTTGTATGGTGCATGGCGAAAAGACAACATACTTGATATTTAAGCATTACATATATAAAAACTAATTGAAAGCGGGAAAATGCATTCATTTCCATTTTGGAGATGAAGCACAATGAGTTGCTGTATAGCTAAGCGTGCGGTAATAACTGCTTATTGTAGGCTGCGTATTTTCCCCGTATACGTTGCCAATACTTGGAAAAGAGTCTTGTAAACAAACAACCGTGAGCAAGTGATACCGTTTCCTGCTAGATTCATGCTCTTGAGTCCTGCTCGATTTATTCTCTTGATATACCAACAAAGGTTTAGATACGCAGTAATAAGTAAATCAATCAATCAATCTCCATAAGAGGGGATTTTCCCAATCGACAAACGAAGATTAGATTACGGAGAATTTGAAGATGATGGATGGACTTTCAAGGAGTAACAGATTTGGCGAGTGATTAAATTGACAAAGATCTTTGGGTCAGTGATGAAAGGTTTTATCTCAGAATGGACTTAATATTTATGTATGTTCGTCTAAACGTATCTTTACTTCTTCTTATCATCTATTTTCTCCTAGATAGAGTATATAGTCGACTTGAGAATGGCTTCCTAAAAGATTATATATTTTGACCCGCCCCTAACTTTAGACATATGTTAATGTTGCTGTAAGTTTTCAAATGTTATCTTTTGGGGTTCTTAAGATATCGATGAGAGCTTATGTTAGTGACCTTTGCTGGACTTTGTAACATATATTTATGGACAATACTGATGACCATTTTAAGAATAACGAAATAAACCTGAGGGATCGAAATATACCTGATGGATCGAAATATCTTTTTATTATTATCATTGTCCTACGATGGACAATTATTGACTGACAAAGGTGAGGGGGTGGAAAAGGTAGGGGAAGATTATATTAGGCCTATCTTGACAAGTAAGTTAGTAATAATAAATAAATCAATGATTTGGGATTCCGGTTTTTCTTTTTAGTTGCTCATCTCTCTGTATATTCTGTTTTGTTTGCGTCGTTTACCGGGCAGACGACATATCCAGTATATCCTAACCAATCATCTTCACTGAGCTTCCATATTGACAATGATTGTGAATATTTATTGCGGTCATATCCCTCGCTACTATTATTAATGATATCCAAAAGTATATAATTATACTCAGTGATATATCTTGGTGTATAACATAAATTTGTGTATATCCCAGGATATATCCATCAGAGGGATACATATTGTTTAGTATGCATGTATATCCTCTTTATCAAATTCAAAGGTGTATTTACTCATTGAGATACCTATAGGTATATAAATCAGTTTATATCCCTTAATTGGTCTATATCCTATATATGGATATATCAATCAGTGGGCTACATATTATTTTTGTTATTATCCCCGAGTTTTTTTCTTAACAAATTTAAAGGTATATATACTCAGTGATATACCTATATATATAGGATATATCAATCAGTAGGCTACATATGTTTTTCTGTTATCCCCTATTTATTTTAATTTCAAATTCAAAGGTATATATACCCAGTGATATATAAATACCTAGGTTTATAATTTAGTGTGTATTCCCATAAGTGGTGTACATCCCCAGTGGCATGCGTATATGGTTTTCAAGACACCAACATTACGTTACTCTAATATACTTTAGTTCTTCACTGTTTAGAATATAAGCAATTTGTTATATATTCTTGTTAAGCATGTTCTTGATGTATTTCAGTATCATTTATGCAACACGATACTATGTGCCTTAATGTTGGGTTATGTATACAATGTTCAATAGTATAATACGAAATACGTTAGGAAAAGGTGCAACGATCCCTATCATAAAAGATAACGTTGATGTATGTGACAGGGGGTGCGGGAAACGGGGGGGGGACAAAACCCACAGAGAGCTGCGCAAAACAAACCCCGCAAGAAGGCCAAAAAAACAAAAAAACTAAAAACCGAAGGGGGGCCAATAAAAGCCAAAACCGGAAGAAAAAAAAAACCCAACCCTCCCCTTCAACCCTCCCAAAAAAGAAAGCAACCTTTTATTTGTCTGATTAATACGAACACCGAAAATTTGCATAAAAATGAAGAATGATTCAACAATTATGACAAACAACGAAATATCGAGTGATTCAATCCCTCCCACCCAAACCCCTCCGCAACTCCAACGCCCTCATTTTTTAAATAGTATTTTATGGTTTCTCCATATATTGATAGTTCCAAAATAGTTGCTAAAAGTTCACTAATAAAAGTGTGGTACTGTCTATTTTGTCAAGTTATTACTATATCATAGTTATAGAGAAGGGTAGGCCTACCTAGGAAATCAGTGAGGAACGAATCTGTGATGTTCTCTAACTATGATTAGTCACGTGAAACCGTGCATGGCGTGTCGTTCCAACACACGCTAAATGTTCAGCGCCTCTGGTTTCTACGACACTGTGTTCCGTGCCTAGTTTATACGAGCCGCATAATGGTAATCATATTGGCGTCAATTTCACTCTCTGGAGCTCTGGAACTATTCAAACTTATTTGCTTCGTTACCCCAGTTTTCACCTTTATCATCTTGGCGACCCTCCAGTGAAGGGTGCTCTGGGCTAGGGAAGTGGCCGAAGGGGAGAAAGTAAACCCTCCACTCAATTTGAATGAATAGTGGTTCTTCGTTGCAAAATGGCATTTTATTTTTCAACTTTTTAAGTAAAGTTATGTTCAAGCTTTTTGCACTTTTGGCGACCCTACAAAGGGCCGCGAACACTATTTTGAATATCAAGGCTCTAACGTATATGGTTTCTACCTTTAACTTGGTGTTTGTGTTCTTGGCGCTGATCTGTTTCAGCAGGAATTGGGTGATATAGGAATACATAGCGTAAGTAAGGGACACAGTTACTTGTGTTTTCTCCAACGGTGGAGAGATACGAAATTTGTGTTGATATAGCATTGCATTAAAATATATATTCTGCTCGTAGTTAACCTGTATTCCCCCTTCGCATGACGTACTGTTCATCCCAGGCCCACATATTTGATTGAGTGTAATACACAATGTACAACCTGCTCCTATTTTGTGTATGACACATAAAATACGTTGTCTTGCTTCCAGTCGTTTGTTTTTGTATGACGCAACTTTGTCACTTTGCCGGTGCTTTGCCCCAAACAGACGCGGCGTGGTGATCAAGAGGTGGTATAGTGCTAATACATGTCTAACATTCTGACAAATCTCTGTACTGCGACATGACGATGATTAAGATTAAAAAAAGCATGATTGGAACGTGCAACAATCAGAAGCGTAAATTGTGTATAATACACACTTTAATCATTATTTGTACATTGTGAATCGTACAAAATTTAAGGTCAGAGGCTCGGGTATCTTGTTAAACAACGATTGTGACATTACCAAAGCCTATTGGGAAATCATGTTTTTGCAATAGGCTACGGTTAAACATGCGCATAGTGCTCAATTGGATGGTTAAGATTTACATATAGTATGACGTCATACATTTTAAATATGCGTCCGTAAATCATGCATGCTACTAATAAGATTGTGAATGTCAAGATGTTATGAGGTCATATTTACGTACTGCCTATGAGTAAAGTAGGCCGAGTAGGTGCCATGCCACCTGGATTAAGCATGCATACCGTACTCCTTTAAGATCATCATCGTATAATGCCAGCATGTGATGGCGTCAGATTTATGTATAGGCTATGGTAAAGCATGAATGCTGCTTATAGTGATTGTGAAACAATTAATTAGCGCCAAATATACGCTTTAATCGCAACCGACTGCTTCTACGACAGCTGCATGTGTTGGTTCAAGCCTCGATCCTTCTATCTAGGTAATTATTTCAAATTGTTGATATTTTTTCCTAAATTCTACAAACTATGTGAATTTTCTGGAGATCAGAAAATAAAGTCTTACATATTTAGAGCTTATGAAAGGGAAAGATCATAAAGTTGATGAAATAAAATTATTTGCATAATTATTGTATAGCTTCATATGTAAGGAATCGTTAACAATACATCAATGTTTTTATTTTTTGATGAAAGAAGTTAAGGGGAAATAAATATATTTCAATTCCATACTCGTTCCATTCAAAAGAACTTAAAAGTGTTATTTACAATCCGAAATACATGTACACCACAACTTTCTTTTTTAAACCCCTTATCTGATTTCTACATCATGAATATTCATATTTCATTTTAATGCATTTAACAATTTTTTTTCGTATAGAATATTTGAATAATACAATTTGCCTGAACTTTGTCGCGTAACGATTTTCACTTTCTGATATCTTCGTTTATATGACCTACTTATTGGTAGAGTTGCTGTCAGCTTTTTATGTATCTCCGGGTAGTATGTAGTGAGGGGACGGGGAGGGGGGTGGCGGGGGACGGGGAGTGGTGACATGCATATGATCTTAAAGGCGGGAGAAGCCAAAGTCAAAATTTCCCCGACTGATTTTGTAAAGAGCATGTACCTTTATGGCTGGGACGTTAGCGGATCCAAACTTTAAAGAGTAAGGGGTGGGGCTTGTTTTCGTTGAATTCCTATGTAGGGGTCTGGAGTTGTTTCCCCGACGAAAATTAGACACTTTCGACGGCCAATGGGGTTTTCTGAGACATATTATACTATGTATTAGATCTATAATTAAGTCTAAGCTCTAGGCTGCGCTAACTTTTGAATTTTGAAAATATTTCCCACCTCAACCCCGCCCACGTGACTCTGGTTCCTTTTGCTATAATAGATAGGAGAATTTTTCCTTCATCAGCTTTTCTGTCTATAGTAACCCCCCCCCCCCTTTCTTTACCAATATGCCAAAAAAAACATTTCGTAGAGAATATAAAGTAGTTTAGGAAGAATCAGTATCCATCACCGCTTGAATGGTAACACCTTCACGCCCCCCCCCTCTTCCGCTAGGAGTAAACGCACGGTACACACAAGAGAGAGAGAGAGAGAGAGAGAGGGGTGGAGAGAGGGGTAGAGATAGGGAGGGACCATGCTTCTCATAATCCCATCTTCACGAACTTCATGAAGCCTTCCCTATTCGACGAGGTAGGGCTACCTACTCCTGAAAGGGTTCGAACTTTTCTGGCAATTTTTTTTTTAAATGGGTAATTATGTCAAATTTTTGTTGGCAAAAATTACCACCCTCTCCCCACTCCCCCTCCCTCAATCATCAAACAGAGTTGATCTAACCCTACATCTACTTATTAAAATACAGCGCAACATACCCAATCATCTGATGGTATTTCCATAGGATTAATTAACCATGCATTATTTCAGTATTATGATAAAACAATTATCACAATTAGCTAAATTAGCTAAAACCTACCAACGACACCGGGAGGGTAACTATCCTGGCTATGGATGGGTAAACTCTACCATGCAGCATTACCATGCATTCAATATAAAAATAATTTACTCTTCATCATACCCACATGCCAAATATGCTGCTTTTTCGAAATAGTAATATTTATTCATTATAAAGTAACGCTTTATACTTCTTTCCTTTCTGTTGTCTTCCCACATAATACATAATATAGTCACATCAGGAAGACGTCAGTAACAGCTCCCTTGAATCTTATTTTTAACCTCTTATAGAATATATTAACTCCAAGGGGTATTTCTTGTGACGTCACAGTTTGTTTCCATGGAGATTCCCGTCAACGAATCCCTAGGACATCATTATACTTCGTTACATAATAAATGTCCGTTTAGTTTTTACAATACTTTTACATTCTGCCGTGACGTCATTCAACTTTCATTTTATCTGCTAGCACGTTTACTTATATCTAGATATTATATCAAATATCATTCTGAATGTCGTATTGACCGACTGTATTATTGAGATCTTTTCATATCAATTTTTATCCTCATTTGACATAAACTGTAGCTTCCTTATCTCAAGTAGAACATAATTTATAAGAAAAACAACTTTTTATTGATCTTCGTATTCTATTATCGTCGTTTTACATAACTAATGATGAATGACAGATCCAACCCTTCTAAGAGTAAAGGCTTTTAGGTATAGGTACTGACTGGAATACTGAAATAATGTTGTTTGATAACTTAAAGAAAGAAATGCGTTGACAGCTATTACTTTAATATACAAAATGAAAAATGGTGGCATATTTGAAGGAATCTGCATGGACGGTTGCAAACATTTTGACCACTTATGAATGCTTGCATGCATTAATATTTAATTTTGTAGTTTAAAAATTTTAGTTATTAAATTTTAGTGACGTCATTCAACTTTCATATTATCTCCTGGCACGTTTTTGTATATCTAGAAATTATATCAAATATAAATTCTGAATGTCTTATTGATCGACTGTATATTTGAGATCTTTCCTTATCAATTTTTATCCCCATTTGAAAATAAATGTAGCTTCCTTATCTCAAGTAGAACATAATTTATAAGAAAAACAACTTTTTATTGATCTTCGTATTCTATTATCGTCGTTTTTCATAACTAATGATGAATGACAGATCCAACCCTTCTAAGAGTAAAGGCTTTTAGGTAGGTACTGACTGGAATACTGAAATAATGTTGCATAACTTAAAGAAAGAAATGCGTTGACAGCTATTACTATCATATACAAAAAAAATAAATAAAATGGTGGCATTGTAAAGGAATCTGCCTATGATGGTTGCAAAATTTTTGACCACTTATGAACACGTGCATAAATATAATTGTAGTTTTC
>KN884829.1:80760-100523 GCA_000934455.1 Apostichopus parvimensis
CCCCCCCCAACCTTTGACATGTTGTGCACGCCACCGGAAGGCTTGTAAGCTAAGGCGTGGAAGCTATCAAAGGTAGCTCTATAAAGTGGGGCCAGAAAACCGGTGAGGCTTAAGTTTAGTTTTGTAGAAACTACGGCGGCTCATTTGGATATCCGATGGTTCATCATTTGTCTCTTGAAATTTCGACTTGATTTGACCAAAATTAAACGTGTTATCTCTAATAATTTCGGCAATTCCCTTCTAAATGGCAACATTCTTCTCAAAATGGTAGAGCTTTGCTTTTACGTATGTTGAAATTTTCCTATTTTTTTTCTCTATATAACAAGTCAAGCAATTTTCCTCCACAGAATTTGCTGTCTCCACTATGGGCTGCAAATTACACAATATGTGAACGTGTGTCTGGGGGTCGGGTGAGAAGGGGAGGGGGGGGGGGTGAGTGCGATGGGGGTTGCATTTAAGAATTGTAACAATTCTTACGTCAATTGGTTAAGCATGTTTATCTTTTTTTCCTTTTTAAGAATATAAAAGGATTTTTTATATCTGTTTATGTTCTCTGTTGATCAAAGAAAATGCATCACATAAAATATGGATTAACAAAGAGAACGAAGGTTCATTGAAAAACTGGACTGGAACAAACTGTTAATTATAGCGATAAAAAATGTATTCCGTACTTTGAAAAAACCCAACAAAGGTTAAATTTCAGTTACATGAAAAGAATTTCTAAACCTCTTAATTTGAGTAAGAAGAAGATGTTTTTTTTTTGAGTTATTAAAGAGAAACCAAGAATTTAAAGAATGAAGGAAGAATATAAACAGAACAAATACAGATATAAACGAAAAACAGAAAGAAAAAGAAAATGTACAAACTACACATAGGTAAGGTTTTGATCATCACGACTACGTCACGTGACTAAAATTTCATTCAGTAGAACAAATTTAAGTCAATTTTTATTACTTGCGTACAATGCTACTAAACCAATTGAGCCACTCTACTAGAAGAAAGAATGATCGTGAAGAAGTAATTATATACCAATGAAACATAGTAATTGAGAAAGTACAGCAATGCATTATTACCTCACACACATGTGTTTCCCTTTTTCAACAAAAGTCAATCAGGTAAAAAAAAAAATAAAAAAAATAGAGGTTCTTGCTAGAAATTTGGAGAACATATTTACTTGCAGGCAAACCCTTTAAGTCTACCTACAGGCAATTTAAATCTGCAGCAGAAATGTCTCTCAAGTAACCACTCTTGATTCCAACTGTTCCAGAGATATCTAAATGTTGGGAAGTGTTAGAATGGCTGGTGGAGGGGGGGGGGGGGGGGGTGGGGGGTGGGGGAGGGGGTTAGATAGAGTAAAGTACAGGAGAGAGGACAGGACCAGAAGTCTGCTAAATTACATTTCGCTAGGGAAGTCTGAGTCCAGTCGGTAAACGTTACAGGTGTGTTTCACCATCGTCAACCATCAATAAACCTTTTACCACTGTCAACCAACCCCCCCCCCCCTCCCAATTCCGCCTCTCTCTTCTCTTTTAACACCCAAGCTGCTCGATTTGTTATCACATGCAAAATGACACAGTTATGATTGTCAACCGGACCTAACTCTCTTCCACATATGCTCTAACAGTTTGATTATGCTACATGAACTAATTAAGAAAACAATGACAAACTTAAACAGAGTTGAACCCATCAGAAGTGGGCTTAAAAGAATTTAATTATTTTCTCGTTAATTAATTTTCAATTCAACACCCTGTTCTGCAGGTTCTCTTTCAGTATAACCAACATTCCATACATTTTTACAAATAGTTTTTGTATCTGATATGATCTCACAGACAAGATACAACAGGCTGTGAATAAAAAACAGTTAATGTGAACTCTGAAACCGATCACCGACGCAGAAGAACATTAAACTAATAACAGACATTCCAGTGCGGGTACAAAGTATGGTACTACGGGCATATGAAAGGTTAAAACTGATACTACCCTCCTCTGTGAAGAAGACAAACGTCTTGAATATTGAGACACCCATAAAGTACAGCTCACCATTTTATATCCAAAATATCATCAAAGATATGCAATACTGATTTAACAAACTTCATTTAATAATTACACTAAACAAATCCAAGTGTTTGTACTCCCCAAGGTCAGGGATATTAATCATGTCAGTATATATGAGGTGCCTTAATGTTAAAACAAAACAAATATGACTGGAGTTAATGATTCCTAGCTCACGAAACTTGTAAACAACTACAAAGATGACACCCACAATCTTTTCTGTACTTACTTCGGCTCTATTAATGAGTCCAGATTGCTTGAACACACCTTACCACATAACACACATGTCATCATTAGTCATCAGAGAGCAATGTTATCAAAGAAGAGAACAGATAATGATAATTATGTTGCTATAAATGTAAGTAATTTTGAATCATTCCTTCGAGGTATTTTAATTCCATGTGAACAAGAAAAAGAGATATAAAAAGAACCCATCAAACATGATTTTTAATCAAATGTAAAATACAGATATATATACATACACAAGAGAGACTACCGTGAAATAGTAAAAAAAAAAATTATATAAAAAGTATTATGATTTTAATCATCTTTCAAATTATTTGTGGCATGATGACTAGCTTTATAGTAAGAAAAAAAGAAGCATTTCTATGAATCTGATTCTTATCGTTCAACGATACAATTTTTTTACGGTAACAAAAAATTTGAAAACATGAAAGAACAAATGAAGGGTTGGCTAAATGAATTATTTTACATTATCCATCTTGAGTACCCATGCATAATCACAGGGCAGTTGAGGACCAGCCAAGACTGGGAACTGAATAGTCATACTGACACCAGACTGTGAGCCTTTGGACCACTGCAGTGCTGTGCTGACCCCCAGCATATGGACTGTGGTAGTTTCGCTGGTTACCGGTACACCAAGATTAAGTGTATTGTTTTCGGGCCAGTCCAGCACAATGGCATAGACGGAGGTATTTTTGGTCGTGTACCTACCACAAAAACAAGAAAGAAGATGGTATTAGTAGTGGTGTCAACTAGGAAAGCTTCAGACATTCGGCAACATGTCTAATTTTAACTCAATTCCACCTAGGGCCTTCAACCCACAAACTTAGGAAAAAATGTATTGGTCATTGCTTATACTGACAATGCCCTTATCCCACTTGAATATAGGATAAGTAAAGAACCCATTTTAGAATGTTAGGCTTTGAACCTACACTGTCAGATGATATACAGATTTCATTATATCTAT
Source organism: Apostichopus parvimensis (assembly GCA_000934455.1). Classification (NCBI taxonomy): domain Eukaryota; kingdom Metazoa; phylum Echinodermata; class Holothuroidea; order Aspidochirotida; family Stichopodidae; genus Apostichopus; species Apostichopus parvimensis. The sequence goes on from KN884829.1 coordinate 84,023, forward strand.
TGCTACAGCTGTAACTTAAACCTCTCAACCATAGCAACAGTACAGGAACATGACCAGAGTTAGCAAGCTGGCAAAATGCTAGCTATTATTGTTTCTCATCAGAATGCTTTTGCCAACTTGAAAATAACACCCAGGTAGTCTGGTGTCTCTAGTGTTTAGCATCTTCATTTTGACACACACAAAAACAAAAAAAGACGGGTGAAAAGCAAAATGTAGAAATATTTACTCATAGTGCAATGGGTGTGGTCAATTGGTTCTACTACTGGAGTCTGGGTTTGTGGTAAATGAAAAATCGCCATTTCCAACGGAATGGAATGTTTGTAGAAAAATCGTCACATCAGACGAAGTAGTAATGTCTTCGAGGCACTTACCACACTCCAGGAGTAGAGGTGTCATTTTGAGACGTCCATGGGTGTGAAGCATAGATGCCTTCTCCATTCACCTTCAACCAGGCTCCAATCTGTCTCAACCTCTCTTCAAAGATGGGTATGATGCGTCCATCATGAGTAGGTCCGAAATTCATGAGCATGTTACCCCCACAGCTGAGAAACATGGAGATCAAAACAATATTTAAGTACAATTCTTAAAGCAAAATTTGTTTACACAATGAAGGCTGACATGGTCACTTTTCTTGTTCATGGTAGCTCCAGTTGTGATAAATAAACTTAACTCTAAAATTTAAAACCACAAGCATTAATTATCTTAGGTGAACTTATGAGAAAATAAGTGTGTTTAATTTGAAATGCTTACTGAACACTGGTTACTAGAAATGCTGGTTATGGAAATTGAAACGCTGCAATGATCTGTCGAAGCAGAACCTTCTTCAGTTACAAGATGGCTTTGTTTCGTAATTTACGAAACTAGAAATGTTCCATCAAATTTTCGATAGCAGTGTTTGCCCCGATTGTTCTCATTCATGCGGGATATCTGCAACTTTAAGCCGAATGCTATATTCAGCTGTTTTAGTTATCTGCCACTGGTCACCGCAATTAACCTATTTACCTGCACATGGCAAGTACCACACATCTCACCAGGCTTGCACAAGTTGAGATAACACTTGTACTGATATACACATTACATCCTAATGTAATGATCAGAAACTATAATTACATGCATTCATACATGTAGGCTAAAAGAACACTAACAAGTTAGTTTTATGTTGCTTACAATCCAAATTTGCCAAGCAACTGTCGTAATGATGTTTTCCTTGTCTAAAAATGAATCACAAAAACACTCAAACCTGGAAAATAATGTGTATCTTTAGATGAAACCAAACCAAAGAATTTATGATCTCATCTTCGACTTGATCATCAGAAAACTATTAATGATTAGCAAAAGCTACTCAATCAACAGATACAAACAATGAAATAAATACGATACAAAACGTGCTTGGATCTCTGGATTAGCAGTAAACTCTATATAGTGTCTAGTTGAATATTATTGTAAGGTTCCATTTAAGTGAATGAAAGAAAAAATGAAGGGATATTAATCTTAATATAAATTTTAGGGAATGATGTCAAAGGTCATTTGAGTCTAGATGTCTCTAGCACAGACAAATCTTTGATGCCGTATACAAGCGTTTTGATTTTCAAAAAGTATATTAAAAACATGTCTATAGGACATCATCGTTCAAGGTAGTAAGCAAATTTAGAATTATTTCTTGCCATACTTAATGATTTCAGGAACGGTTATGACACCCAAATAATATGGTTATCAAATATAATATACTAGTATTTCTGCAGTTCTGTTGCAGTAACTCCAATAACACTGTATATTACAAAAAAGACATCATGATTGAATTTAGTAAGCAAATATCAAATGATTTCTTGCCATATATTATGATTTCAGGAAAGACTGTGACACCTAAGCAATATATGGTTACTATATGAATCTACTAACATTTTCTGAAGCTCTGTTTAACTCCCTTCTGTATTACACTGTATCTTACAACATATCTATAGGACATAATGGTTGAAGGTAGTAAGCAAATTTCAAATTGTTTTCTTCCCATATTTTAAGATTTCAGCAAAGGTTTCAAGTTACATGGCTACATATGAAATTATCTCCTTGTAACTCTTGTTGAGACTTTGAGCTTTAATTATCACTTGCATTGTAAAATGGCTTGATACTCCAGGAAGCTGCCAACACAACTCTGCCATTTGTACTTGGACATTGATCAAACCACTTTAACCTTGAATGCTGGTATATGAGGAAACTGGACATGGAGGAAGATGTAACCCATGAAACCAAATCACCAGTGACTTGTTTCTCATACCTGCTGTCCAAGTTTCAAGTCTATTCCTAATCACTTCCTTATAAACTTATCAAGAGGATGAATAAACTAACTCAGCTACATCCCTCCAATTGTGTTTTCTTTTTGGAGGGAAGAGGAGTGTTGGCGGGGGGGGGGGGGGGAGGGGCACATCGGGTGACTAATTACAATTAACAACAAATTAATAACCTATAAAGCTAACAATCTATCACACTATAACACTAACAAATTACAACACCAACAAATAACACTAGAAAACTATAACACTACAACACTTATAACACTAACAAACTATAACACTAACAAACTATAACACTACTACACTTACAGCCTACAACACTAACAAACTATTACACTAACAAAATATAACACTATAGCACTAACAAACTATAACACTAACAAACTATAACAATTAACCTACCAGAAATGAACGTAGAAATACAATACAAAATCAGACCAAACTGACCTGATGGTTTCTGCCAGGGTCTGAGTGATCTCATCCATGGTTAAGAAATCACTGTACGAGGTGTCTCGCCTGTAACCCCAAGATGTCTTGTCAATCGTCATGGCATTCTCCCATTTATGTTTCTGCAAGACACCTACATGTATCCAGGGAGGAAGAAAGTCAACATTTCTTTGGTTATCATCCTTTATTAATTCAACCCCCCCTCCCTCCCTTTTTCTTCTTCTCCGGTTAACTGTCGTCATTAGCATTGACAGAATGATTCATACATTAAAATACATTTTGTGTAAGATTTAAGGCGACTCAAAGCAGCTCCAAGAAAAAGTCAAAACAGGATTGGTCTGGATTTATAGATAACAGTAGATGTCATTGTAGTAAAAATAATGAGAAATCTCAAAATCTCTACATACAATCACAGCAAAAACTACTCAAAAATCATTACATACCATCACAGCAAAAACTCCTCAATATGCAGTACACTGGTGAAAAGTATGAAGCATGTCATCATTTAGAAAATACCACAGCAAACAGCTTTGATGAAAATTTTTGGCAACCTCTTGTACTTCGCACATCCAACGCAAAACATTTTTTCCGTATTAATGAAGTTAACATATTTCAGACGAACGTGATGAGTATATTTGTCTAAATGCATGGCTATGATGCATTTTGCACGTACATGCAAATTTGAACTTTTCATTAGAGTAAATAGAAAACATGTAATGATTACTTAATTTGATCATCTCCGTTCCTCCCATAAGTAACTTACCTTACAATTATTTTGTTTTATCATTTAAACACAATTTAATACTCAATAAAAAATTACATCAAGCCAAAAGAAAGAACAGAGGAGGATGATAACAAAAGGCATTTTCTGATAAGACATTAAGTAAGTTACAACTCTACTTATAATCTTAAGAGTTTACCTCTCTTTAATACCAAATAGAGTTAAAAGCGACTTAAAAGTACAGTGTCCAACAAGGGACTTTGGAAGTAACGACAATGGAACACAAAAGGTAGTGGAACGAAAATGAAACTGGTGGCTCTCTCAAATTATTGACTTTCAACTTTCTAACTTTAAGATTTTCTATTTCTTTATTTTAATCTTTACCAAATTTTTTCAACATTTCTGTGTGTGTATCTTGAAAATTATTATTGACACCCTTTGCAGGCGATCATATGTAAGAAGGTAATATTCAATATGATCCAGGCTACTTAAAATATCATATTATCTCGCCCTAATTTACCTTACACGCTGTTGCAATTTCCCTTCACAAAGTTCTCAAATCTGATTGGTCAGAAAGAGACAAATTGGTCAAAATAGGAAGGTTGTACTGTAATATCTCCTAGTCCAAGTAAAGACTGAAAGGTCTATTTTGAAGGGATTAACTTTCCATTGCCATTTTGGTAGATTTTTCTTAGGGATTGTCAACAATTTGGTTTATGTTACAAGTTTATGCCGTCTGTTTTGTTGCCTTTCTTCCTCAATAGTGACGTGGCTATCTACCTTCTCCAATTTGAGCAGAGAATAGCAAATTAGCAATAGTAAGTCCTTTAATGATTCTGATAGTACAATGCATATTGTTTGTTAACTTCAAAGTTTATACCATTTCTATAAGGTATATTCAAAATCATTTTTCAACCCAAAGCGGATGGGAGCTAGCCCATAACCTTACACCCCAACCCTTCCAGACACAATTAACACATAATCCTCCTTTCCATTCTCAAGGAAATTAATATGTTTTCACACTATGTCAATAAGGCTTCTCATTTGCCTTTTTTTTTCTTTTTTTGTGTGCAGTCATGTATTTTACTTAATGTACAGTAATTGGTATAGACTTTATGAATACTTTGCAGTAATGAAAGTGTTCTTAAGCACATTGTACTTAATGGATTGTTGAACTTCACAGGTTACTATCACATATCCTTCCACATAGTTTACCCCTCGCCACCCATCCAAGAGATCAGTACAAACGAACTTTGATCCCGTCTGTATGAATAACGTGTACCGAGACATCAGTCATTCTCATAACATCTTTAAAACCCCTTCAACTGATTGTGCTCGTGGGTGTCACAGATGTCTGTTATATATATATGACATTACATGCACAATTGTCTCACACCGATTATTAATATCACATGTCGCTACACCTAGTTTACAAACTTACTTATCTATGCAAAAGATTATCAATGAACTTTGCTCATTAATGATTCAAAAGTATGTAACACTGTACCAAAGACATCAGATATCTTTAAAACTTACATACTACGACATTTGCACTTGACACTGCAGGGCTCATAATGTTGAGTGTGTTACATGACTGATATAACACATCTAGGTAACACCCATGTAGTTAGTGCATGCTGTGCAAACAGCTATTGTCTAGATGCGTCTAAACCACTGTACATGTACAAACTGACTGTACGTATAATATAGTACGAAACTGCTACTTCATCCCCATTCTTTTAATTTTATGCAAACAGGTTAAGTAATGACCTGGACATTGTTTCTGTCACTTAATGCAAGACTTGCTGTTTTTTTTTAGCATTTAACAGATATAGGGAATTAACTCAACTATCCACACAAACATTCTCATGTCACCCATCCTAATATCCAGCCATCCACATCATCTTGATCTAATCTCATATTGCCACTCATCTTCATCCCAACTCATCCCTGATATTAGAAAGAGACATTCCACTAAAAGTTCTATCAAACACTACTCGAGGTTACCCCATCTGCATGTTTTATCCAAATATTATCCACTCTCAGCAATTTCTCTAACTTATTCAACACACCACCACCACCCTAACATCACTGCACAGACAAGAAAAGCAACCAGCAAGATTTACAGAGAGCACACTTACATGATCAAAACTGAACAAAAGCGTGGCTGCCATGGACTAAATTTCAACAACATATGTGACTATAAACATAACTGACATGTGACAATGTGATCTGAGTTTGACAAACTTTCTGCATATTGCAAAGTGACCATAAGTACTGAAGCATGGTCCATCAAAAGGCAAAACATTTTCAGGAAAGTCTCACTACTTCACTGTTTTGACTGATCTCAATTCTTGACTCATCTACGTCATGGTATAAGTTCACCGGGTTTAAATCTGTCGGCTAATCTATGTCATGGTATAAGCTCACTGGGTTTACATCTGTCGGCTAATCTACGACATGGTATTTAAGCTCACCGGGATTAAATCTGTCGGCTAATCTACGACATGGTTATTTAAGCTCACCAGGATTAAATCTGTCCTGACATGTGTAGTAACCGCCGTGTTGACATCTTATGTTATTGCCACCCCAGCGGTCGTTCACCACAATGTAGTCTTTGACGGGGCTGTTTGTGATATAAAGAATGACACTGTGTGAGATGTTGACCTGCATGAATACGATAATTTAGACCGTGAAGATATTGTAATGATCAATCATGAGTGGTTTCTTAATGTTGCAGCATGCAATGTGTGATGAGTTGAAAACAAAATGTGGTAATTAATGGAAGCATATCTTTCACAGACAACTACTGTATGGTGTGGTGATATGAAAGCCAGCAGACTTGAATGAAGATAATCCCTGAGCAATAATTGCTCCTGAAAATTGTAAATACTGGAGTAGAAATAAACCTCAAAAGTCACTAAAGCTTCCCTGATCAAGCATACCTCAAACATAATTATTATTATAAAGGAGGTGGGAAGCTTCTGCACTACAAGTTTTCTGCAGATACTTTCCACTTATGAACATTTGGTTGCATCTTTGGAAAGTGTCTCCCATTTTCCTTGAGAAGTGTCAAGATGTTTCATGAGAGAATATTAAATGCAACCAATAGTACAGACAAACGTTTTTAAGTTTTGACAATTGCTAGCTGCTAATAGTCCTCAAGGTTCTTGTACTTATGTGGAACGGCCTACAACAAGGGTTTTGCACTTTGAATTGTATGGACCAGAAAGTCCTATTAAAACAACAAAAACAAATATGATTCTTGTACTTAATAACATGGATTCATATACCAAGTATGAAGTTCATCAATGCAGGCTTTACTCATGGAGTATCCATGTTTTACTTAATTTTCAAATTATAAATCACTGATGAAGTTAACTGACCTTTAACCTCAAAAACAATCATCAGGGATTCTTATAATTACTACATTAAATCCACCAGTATTATTAGTATGAAGTTCATACAAGCCTCTCTTGTTACTGAAGTTATATTGTTTAAATTAGTTTACATAGTAAGTTGTAGGGGGGCAGTGTTTACAAATTCTATACTGGATGTTGTTCATTTTGTTACCGGGCTGTTCCTACATCACTACTCTTGCAAAGTCACTCGGAATGTAATTAACATTAACTTTTCAAAACTCCTAAAATATTTATCACACCAAAAGCCCAAGGATCAGTGCCATGAAGGCATTATCATGTCTGAAAGTTCACTTGTAAATGAGATTGTTATAAGAAACTAAAATCAACTAGACAGGTTGGAAGTAGTATGTTACCAATTTTACTGAAACACTGTACAACAAAGATCACTTTGGTTGTGTGGTGGGGATGTAGGGAGCACCTTATGGTTTCACTTTTCACTGTTGTATTCACTTTATGCAAATATTATGCAAAATGCAGAGATGAGCTGCATCCAAAGCAACCTTCCAATCTTATTATTATCTTAAACACAATGCCTTTTGTTATCATCCCTCTCTGTTCTTCCTTTTGTCCCTGATATCTCAGGGACTCACCGGGGTTGTAACGGTCTGTGCATGTGTAGTAACCGCCGTGATGACACGAGTCTCCTTGACCCCAACGGTCATTTACCACAACATAGTCTTTGACTGGACTGTGTGGACAGATGTGATGGATACAGACACATGAAACAATACGATGCTCATTATTAACATAACGTTAAAAAATTAATGAAAAACCGCAACGCAAACTGTTTGAATAGAAATGTCATCATACAGCACAAATAAAACATTGTTCATAACTCCACCAAAAAGTAAAACAATAAAAGAAAAAGTTTAATGGAGAAGAAATTAGTTTCCAATGCAATCATGAGGTTATAGCTGGTAAAAAAGCAAAACCCAAGTTATCCAAAAAACATCTCTAAAATCTGAAGCAGTCACTTGAATGGAATATAACATTTTTGCAAGTATAAAATGCTTAAAGCAGCTGGTTGCTATAGAAAATACACATTAGCTAGCACAATGTTACTCAGGAGTTTTACTTCCTAATACATGAATGTGAAGTTAGTACTACAATGGATATTAAATAAGGATTAAAAATATAGAAGTTGTTATTTTTCTGAATTATTTCTCATTTTGAAATTGATAATTAAACTATAATCTAAAAATCAGGTTGAAATATTACCATGTAGGCAGTAATCACAAAGTAGAACTATGCATGATCATGTAATCAAGAAACAGAAGCATAGCAATTAATGAAGAAAGAAGATATAAAGGGGAATTCTTAGATTAAACAACCAAGCCTTGGGAGTAGCAGTACCAGTTAAGAAAAGATTTCTTACTGAAGATGCTGCGTTATCGGAAAGTTAATGGAAAATATTTTAGGAGTGAGCCGAAGAAAACCGTTTCAAATATTCTAAGTTTCCTTAAAAGCAGTTTACTGATATCTTAGTTTGCTCAATTGGTCCTAGAACTACCAGGGAAGCTGAATTAATAGATTGGTCACTCCTTTTCAACTTTTCCTCTCTCTTTCTCTCTCTCTATCTCACTGTCAACATGATAAATCAAAAAAAAAATTTAAAAAAGAAGAAATTCCAATGACCAAGCTTTCATGCATGGATGTATTTACGTCAGTATGTATTAGTCATAGCAAACTTTTGCCAATCAGAAATCTGGGGCAAAGTTTGCCATGCTAGGTGACATCAAAAACCCCTCTTATCTCCCACTCGGTCAGCTGAACGGCACAGTTAATTACATGATATTTCTTCTGCTGACCCAAAGATCAAATCTCCAACTACACTTGCTTGGATCTAATGTGTGCTGAATGAATTACAGAGCAACAAGAAAGTGGGGGCGATATGCAGAAAACACGTCTAGCTGGCAAATGTGATGAAATGGTCTGTTAGACCAACTGATTTGAATATCTACATACTTACATGTCTCCATTCAAATCACAATACTTTACCATCTTCTGCACAACCCTCACCCTCCCCTCAACTCACCGCCTCCCCTCAACTCACCCCCTCCCCTCAACTCACCCCCCCTCCCCTCACCCATTTCCAGGTCACCACCCGTCCCCTCTTCCTTGCAAATCTACTATTCATATGCAAGAACACCTGTGTTGGCATCAAATATACCATTAATGCAATTGTTATGTATTTTGCAGCTAGGCTAGGTTACCTGCTATCAGTGAGTTGTAGACCAAGTCAACTATAACATTTTTTAAGCACTAAACAGCATCTCCATTAGTCTCCTAAATCAAGGGTCTTAGAATGAACGATGTCTCTGATTGGAAGTTATCTCGCCAGCTGTGACATAAACCGTTCTACTCAGAGTTTCATTTTACATCAATGTTTAATGGAAACGACATGATGAAGTCGATAGATGAATTAAAGTTTCCCGTAAAATGGAGAGCAAAATGAGAAAAATTAAAAAAAGCCATGCATTTTTTTTGAGGCGCCAGATATTGCTTTCAAGCTAAATTTTTCAAACCTGTCATTGTAAAGCCAGGCAAGGAAATCGGGGCTTTCCCAGTAGGTATCGTGGCCACCCCCTGGCCCATCTGCCCAGATAACATAAGGCTTGTAGAGATTGACAATCTCCTCTAGCTGTGGTCTCATTACCATCTGTGAGGAGATATGAAAGAAAATGACAAAAGATGAAAAAATGATGAAGGAACCAACCTTTCGTTAAAAAGCCAGGCCAGGAAATCGGTGCTCTCCCAGTACGTATCTGGGCACATCCAATCACCGTCCGACCAAATCAGGTGTGGTTTGTATTTGTTAACAATTTCATGTAATTGCGGTTTCATGACCATCTACAAAGGAAAAAAATTAGATTTTCAAACACATTTCCCGCTTTTCTTTGAAATGGGGAGGGAGGGGGAGGCATTCTTTTCAAATACATCATCGTCCAATGTAATAAAAAGACCAAATCTCATTGCAGGTAAATTTTGAGTTTAAATATATACATCACCTTTTAATGCATAATTTCTGGCATTGTCTGTTCAATCTGCTTAATCAATGGCACCAGCTTCTTGGACAAAGCCTTACTTGTCATTTCTTTTTATATAGTTCTAATAACTAATAGAAAATGCACCAGAAAACTTCAATTTAAGGTCACTAAGAAAAGAAACATCATATGCCCTAGACAAATTGTAATATATCATAGTAAGCAAGTTATTTCAGGCATTGACTCCAGTCAGACAAGGTGTGTGTGTGCTTTAGGCTACGACCAATCAAGATTTGCCACTTTTTAAAGTGCAGTTGGCTTCAGTCAGGGAAACTCAAAGCGTCGCCTTTTCCCAACTGGCAGTCGGCGATTTGTGAAGCTCTACCCAGTTCCAAACATGTATCCAATCACAGACAAATGATTTTTGCATATATACTAAATGAGCACCAATCTTTGAAAGAAAACAGTCATTGTTTCGGTTGGTCAGCTTTTCAGTGGACAGAGGTCAGGGGCCCTTCCAGTCATTGTGTTGGCTGGCCAGCTCTCAGTAGGCAGGGGTCCTAACAGTCATTGTGTCGGCTGGTCAGCTATTCAGTGGGCAGGGTTCAGGGGCCCTAACAGTTATTGTGTTGGATGGTCAGGGGTCCTAACAGTCACTGTGTTTGCTAGTCAGCTATTCAGTGGGCAGGGGCCCTAACAGTCATTGTGTTGGCTGGTCAGCTATTCAGTGGGCAGGGGTCAGTTGATAGACAAATATCCAATACTAGATCATGATGATAGAGTTGGGTCAGGTCATGTTGATTTCAGGCAGTGTGCCATGACCAAGTCTGGTGATAAACACTGAACTGATGCATTCAATTGGAACAGCAAAGACAATTTCCTACAATTCAGCATGGTTCCAAAGACTGGTTTACAAAGGGTATTGATTGCAGTTGAGATGGCCAACTCACTGTAATGGAAGAAAAAATCTGTTTCCAAAAGTTATGTTAAGTGACCAACTTAAAAATCATAAGGAGGAGTCGTATGAGAGAGCTAGATATTAACTGTTTCCCCAGATTTAAAATGTTATACAATCATATTAAATGATGAAAAAGGGTATAAAGGCAACTTAGGCAAGGATAATTCTGTCAGAACTTCCTAAAAGAGATACTTCATGATCTAATTATCTTCTACAGATAAATGTATAAATACTGTACCATATCCTGTGGGAATTAGTTACCTTCATGTAATCTTGAGTGGAGAAGTTATTGGCAGCATCTTTCAAATACAATGGATGAAACCACTCAAATAGAGAGTAATAAAGACCAAATTTGATATCAGTTCTACTTCTGACAGCTTCTGCCAATTCCCCTGGAGAGAAAGGAATTAAAAAAAAATCATGAAAATATATAAACAGATATCATAATCAAAGCTAAAGCTGTTTATTACAGGAAATATTTGAAAACAAATCAACAAAGTTTTCCTTTTCTTTGTATCACCCAGTTATCATCTTGTTTGTTTGGTGACAAAGCTTTCCTTTATATAAAGAAATAAAGTCACTACTAATTTTGGTGCTCCATTAATATCATTGATTCTTTGATTATTCCCAATCATTCAAGATTCTCCTAAAGGAAACCTGTTTCAGGAGGTACAGTGTATCACAAGTGGTTGTCTGTTTTTAAAGCGGTTGTGCCAAAGAGCATCTGTAGATTTTGGTGCTCTATAATTATCATTGATTCTTTGATTATTCCCAATCATTCAAGGTTCTCCTAAAGGAAAACTGTTTCAGGAGGTACAGTATATCACCAGTGATCGTCTGCTTTTAAAGCTGTTGTACCAAAGAGCATCTGTAGATTTGGTGCTCTATAATTATCATTCAATGATTAATTGGTTGATTGACTCATGATGAATTGAGGCCGAATGATTATTGTTATTGAAAACTAACTGAGAGAAGACAAAAAACAGCAAATCCATGAAGGTCAAACAATTTTTAGGACTTCATCACAAAAACTACTTCTGGTTTCACTTTGGAAAAGAACATATTATGAAACACACACAAAAAATGGTGTATACATGGATGTTACAACTTGCAACACTTTTAGAAGAAATTCAATGCACTGTAAGTACAGTACAGGTACAGTAAGTGCTAACAAAGAAACACATTTCTCTGGTTTTACGATGGTTTACAGGTTAAACCTCTTCTGTAAGAAATTCATCAAAAAACATCTAAAATAAAATCACATCAAACTATTATTTTGCACAAATCAGAGACATTTAATTGAACTGAAATTTGAAATCCTTTCTACTTGACGGTGACTTTAATGGTTACTGAGGAAAAAAGTGATCAAGCTAAGGGTGAAACATACCAACAAGATCCCTGCTTGGCCCAAGATCAACTGAATTCCAGTTCCAGGAGAAATTAGAAGCATAGTTGGTAAACCCTTCATGATGCTTGCTAGTCAAAACAACGTACCTGTTGAAGAGAAAATTAAACTTCATTGTCAAACATAAGTTTCACACAGTTAGACCTAACCTTTTTGCAAACATATGAAGTCCCTCATTTCACACAATTACCTGTGCATTGATGCAGAGTAAAGTATTTGTACGTATACTAAATGGCAATGCATTGAAGGTAACCATATAAAGCAAAAAGAAAAGTCAGGTTGTCAAACAAACCCAACAAGCTGGCTTACAAAACTTTCTTTCCATGTATAGTACTGGACAGACTAAAATGCAATTGTTCCCTCTTCACGCTGTTTTGTTTTGTAACCAAGTAATGAGTGTCCATTTTCAGTTTTTCTTTTTTTTTCTTTCTTTCAATAAGTAACCAATTCTTGGAGATGACTGTAAGGATTAACAATGCAGCAAAGTGTATTTGTCGCCATATTGTATGAGATGGAGCGGGGGGAAAATAGATTAAAATAACTTACTGAGCACCAGACGCCTGCAGAACATCTGCGAAATGGTTGGCATCGAACATTTCAGCGGTGAACTTGGAACCAAAATCAGGGTACTGGAAATTGGGCACGTAGTTTTTCTTCATAAAGCTGACATAATCTGGATCGCCTGTCTTCCAACGGTACCAAAACCATTCATTCTTGAATCCCGGGACGGAGTAAACACCCCAGTGAATGAAGATGCCAAATTTGGCCTCGTCGTACCAACCTGGAATGGGGCGAGAGTCGATAGATTCCCAGTTTGGCTGGTAAGGTCCCTGGTGGACCTTCTCCGATTCCTTGTGGAATTCGACGACCTTCGTTTCTGGCCGGAATCTTAACTTTTGAGCTTGAGTCACGAAGACGGCAAGACACAGAATGAAAGCTTTGGTGAGGATCTCCATATTGGTTCAAATCTGTAAGATGAATGAAGTGAGAAAACTGCTGCAATCAGTTTTGATTAATAAGGTGTTAGAGCTCAGGAAATGGATTATCAATTTGAGCACCCCGTGCCAATTCAAAGAAAGTGGGTCAAAGTGGGTCATGACTGATGATGAAGCTGATAAGGTACATGTGATCTTTACAAGGTTACTGTTGTAATTTATATAATTATCATTGATAGCAGGATGTTTTTTAACAGATCACAGGAGCTGGTACAAGCAGACTGCTGGTGGTGGCCACCTGTTGTTGACACACTTTCAACTTAACACTGTTATTTAAGGATATAAATTTTTTATATCAAACTGATGTGGGATGATTTTGTTACATGTAGAGTAATAGCCACCATATGGACTCTTATCTGCCTCAAGAGAATGCTAGGGGATCTCATTGACTCTCTCTTCATTTGAACATTCAAAGTACAAGTTATACTTATATTCAAGACCCTTTCATATCTGTTAATAAATTGTCTCAGATATATTTATCAGACAAACAATGTCATAAATGTATACCTTACCAACACTATAGTTACTTATCTAGGGAAAAACTTTCCATTAATTATTTAATACTCAAGTAGTCAGTCCAGAAAAAAGGCCAATAATATCATACAGCTAGTAACACAGTACAGTATGTTGTAACAAGAGTTCATCAAATAAAGGTAGGTGCTTACAATGCATGAGGCATACAAGGTCTGACATTAGTACCATTTGGTCCTACTTCTGAGAGAATTACACACTTGACCCAGCACTCACAAACTCTAAATAATTTAATCAACTGTTAGTTTTCTACTTGAACACCTTCCCCAGTACTATCAGACTATGAACTTTGATTCCTAGGATTGTCAAAGCAACACTGAGATTGCATTCCTTGTTCCCTGTTCCCATGACAAAACAGTTCTGCTCTCTTTTCTTTGTAAATTGGGTTGAATTTCACAGCATCAACAAAGAGGTTTTTTGCAAGATTTAGACTACTTATATTACAGACTTAAGTAGCTATTTTAGAGCTGTTTGGGGAGCTTTTAATCACTTTAAGTGGCTCTACTGTATAATGCCAATGAAAACTACTGAAATCTCCTGTAATGAGCAGCATGTTATACAAGAATTCCACTTTAAACTTTTTGGTATACATGTACATGTTTGCCTTTGGTAAGCAATTCTTTGTTTCTCATGAAGTTAAATAATTTAATGATTGTCATCTCATGACTGAAAACATGATGCCAAATTACCAAAACTTGACTACCTGAACAGGAAACCAAGTCTCAATCTTTGCAGGAATGGAAGGATATGGATCATTAAGAGGATATTATATCCTGCATGAAAAGGTCATGACCTCAAATAAACAATCAAATCGGGACAAAGGGTACAACAAATAGAGTCAAGCGTGGCTCACATGATCTGTAAAACGGAAGCCGATACTCCGGATCAATCGGAAGTAACTATTGTAATTACAGTAACAGATCTTGACCAAAATAGTACATTGGAGAGATGGGAGGGTTTGGCTAAAAACAACAGAAAAGTACAGTATATATTACACATAAAAGGTACTGTAACATTTGCTGGAACATTTCTTGACCTGTAGAAAAAATAGTGCAGGGTCGTAAAGAGCAGGGAAGATTTTCAAGGTGTCCTTCAAGAAGCAACAGAAAATGAGCTCAGAAAGAGGAAAAAGAAAATTAGAATGACTGGTTTGATGACCAAGAAGAAGAAATTCCGAAGCTTTTGGAAAACACAAATCTCCATAGGAGTGCTCTTGATAGTTTGTACAGTATACGGACACTAAAAGTATGATTTTGTTCAAGAAAAAGGCAGAAAAAGTAGCAGGATATACTGAGAATTCACAGAAATTTAGGTACATTTTGTACAAAAAGCACTGTACCGCTGCAGGTATACAGTACTGTACATGTATTTGTATGTTGAATTATTATGTTGAATTACTATTAAAGCTCCTGTACCAAAGACTTCACAAGATGAGACGACCTTGAATGATGGCAAATTGATAGAGGGCACATTTTCATCTCGATGGTAAAATATCCAATATGACTAAACAGTGAACACTATAGTTTACTATGAAAATGTTTAAGGACTTTTTCTGCTAGTACGGCGGCACAACAAGGCTTTACTGTACTTCCAAACAGCAAATTTGTTTGCCAAAAAAAGTAGCAACACAACAATGGCATGTTAACACTGTAAGAGAAGTGTGTAGGCTTGGTGGATAGCTTTGTGACTGATCCCAATTTATCATTTTACCTACTTGGGGATATACAGCTGCAATGCAATCTGAATTTGATGTAAGTAACTAGTCTTCTGTAGGACCTGTTCCTCCAAAGTTGATTTTGGTATATCCAAATAGAAATTTGATGATATTGTAGAACAGGACGATCCCAAAAAATGTTTGCCCTGCACTACATATATGTGCATGTTTCAAGATTTCGATTAAGTTCGTATTCAGCCTTAAAGGTTAAAGTTGAATATGCAATGTGAATCAACATTTACTACAGATGTATGCACCTTTCTGTAAATAAATCAGTGAAAAAAATAAATCAGATGAACTTGGTCAAAGTCAATTCTAATACCAACCCCCCTCTGCCCCCCCCCCAAAAAAAATTAAGATTGAGGATGATGTACTATACCAATTAACTACAGCATCTAGCATAAAGTATCAAGTTATGTGTATCTCCATGGCGACAACCTTTCATTGAGAAATTTGACCTTGGATGATCATGTTGTACTAGCCTGAGACTTCCTTTGTACCAGGGTTGCCAAACTACTCTCGCGCCACAAACATCACATGCTTTGTGAGTTGAAATGTCAACAATAGTGAATGACTTCCTGCATAATAAACAGTAACAGGCCAAGTGTTTTCATCAATCATGTCGGTAACAGTTCAATATTTTGAAATGGTTGAAAACTGGTAAGTTGTCTAAGTTATGCAAGGTACTTTTTGTATAACAGACAGTATTGAACTGCTCAGCCTATGAATAAGTACTGGCAATTGTTCAACAGTTGAAGAGGTTGAAAACTGATTGAAATATAGCTTCCCTAGTTATACAGTACTACTGTATATATACTATACAGTTTATGATGTAAGCACATTAGTACTGGTGCAATGTGTTTTATACCTACAATATTTATACTATTCGTTTCACTCTTTACAGCCGGAGAGTTAAATATTCAGTATGTTAAGGCGCTTTCACACCGGCGCGCGACGCGACGCGACGCGACGCGATACGACGCGATAAAAAAGTTGAAAACAATCAGATTAGTTAGGCCCTTTCACACCGGCG
>KN884830.1:11520-27386 GCA_000934455.1 Apostichopus parvimensis
ATTCCATCTCATTATTGATATAGCACCAGCTGCTGTTTCTGATACACTGGAGGAGCCCTGTAAACAACCGGTTTCTTCTCATAGTCAAACACAATGCTGAGTGCAGGCAGAATTTGTACTTAAACAGTTGTTAGAGTATACTGAATTAACCAGGAAGCTATGCAACAAACATTTACATAACACACAACCTATTCACTACTATACGAGGGATCTGTCTTTTCCTTTCGTAGATGCAATTGATCTCTTCATACCTAGTCTAATGGTTAATGCAGGCATCATATATACTTAATTAAACAGTAGTTAGAGTATATTAAATTATTCAGGAAGCTATGCAACAAACATTAACATACCACACAAAGTATTTGCTACTATGAGGGATCTATCTTTTCCTTTCGTTGATGCTATCCATCTCTTCATGCGTCCCGTGCAAGGTATAGAGCTTGTCAGTATAATGTCAGCTCGATTTAACACAGTGTTGTCTCCATAGAAGTAGAACTCTGTGAAGATTAAAGAGAACATGGAAAAGAGTAAAGCATATTATGGATAGAACGGTAGTCGAAGCAGTGACATAATGATTACACACTGCTTATTTGAGCTGTCCAACTATTGGTTGTTTTCGTTTCTTATATTGTCATTTTATTTGTTTAGGGGCGGTAGTCAAAACCCACAGGACCTTGTGTACTGTGCAACCAGAAATCAGGTCCAATTGCATTCGGGAAAACCCATATAGAGGAAGGGAAGGGGTTGTAAGATAAATTCAGTTTCACCTCCAGAGTTAGTTTAACATTTACTTGTTTAACATTTATAAGGAAGAAATCCAACAGTCTCTTTGAAGATTCTGTGCATGGACTGTGAATTTGCTAACACTGTAGATAAACGTCCCCTAACAGTGACTCATCTTGAACCCCTATGTCTTAAAGAGTGTTAATATTGAAGATCTGGACCCCTCCCCAACCCTCGATATGTCTAGTACACTTTAAGTTCCAACACATATTTAACAAACATTCTTTATTACAATACTTTTCTTAGTAATTAATTAATTTTTGTTACAATAAATCATAGTTATAATCGACCTTCCCACAGCTCTGATCGCACGGAATTGATAAATCAGCATGTTTTACAAGAGAAACAGAACTTACCACCAGCCATATCGTCTGGAGATTCATATAGTACTTCTTCACTTACAGGTATGTTGATTGTTTCGAATGTTGTTGTAGTCACGCTTGAATTAGAAACAATAGATAATTGGCGGTATATTGAATTAACTAAATATTGACTATTACAAATGGGCTTTATGAAAACTTAAGCATGCGGATACCTCATACGGAGAAAATACGGAGAAAATATGATTCTTAGAAATGGGATAATATGAAGACAAAATATGTAACTTTTTCTGTGAAGAAAGAAGCATACATTTGGACACAAATACCAAATTGTAAAACTTATACGAGCTCAGTATATCTGAGTATAACTTCATTTTGAAACTTCATGTTAACTTTGAATATGTGTTTACTGCTCATATAAGGAAGTAGAAGTGACTTACTTTGTTCTCTCTGTAGTTCCCATCCTCTGCGATCTAAGCCCTATAAAATAATACAGCGTGTGAAATATAATCACATAGACTATGCATGGTGAGTCTGTCACAGCACAGACATGAAAAGGATATCACGTTATGCTCCTGATTTTTAAATGTGCTAATATTTTATCTTTATCTTTATCTTTATCTTTGTGTTTGTTTTTTCTTTTATGTTTGTTTTATATTTATTTTGCAGAACTAAAATATCCTTGCACTTTCTCTCTTTTTTTCTTAAATATTGACTTGTTTAATTCCAACAGGATATTTTATTCCAATTGAGAAACTAAGTTTTAATTCATTTTGGAAATGCTTATCAAAATGAGGTGAATTCACGTCGAAGTCGGACTTATTTTCGGATACACAAAATTCACAGAAGGGGGTTGCTCTTGAAACATTGGTTTGATTTTGAAATTAATCAGAGTCATGTGGGCTTCAATGCTAAGCTACTTGCATTCTCACAACGTACCTCATAGCTCCTTGAAAGATTACCAATTGCTAGAAGGGCGACAGGAAATAGACACTCCAGCAATTTGATGATCTTCCAAATATTATACTGGCCACGTGAAATATACAAATATAGTCTCAATTTTGTAGATTTTGTGGCAAATCACTTCTGAAGCTTCGTTTCCCACATTAAATTAATACGTTTTCAGTGACGTTTCAAAGTTTGTAGTTTGTTTTGCTAATTCAGTAAGAATAGATTACTCGTATAACAATACCAACATAGCATATTTTTACGTACTTTGAACTTTATAAAACATCAGTAAACTCGTCAAGGTCGATATTGTGAAGAGGATTGGTACGATAAAATAATATAGGCCCATTTTGCCTTCATCAGTATCTGTCAAGATTAAATGAGTAAAGAAAAAGATTTCTTTAAGATTTCTTGGCATGTGTTAAGGGCACTTCATTAATTACATAGTTCCTTTAAATAATGAACGACCGGTTTACAATTGTTATTTAATATTCTCTTTGTAATCCAAATTACCATTGATTTAGGGAACGAACAATCAAATAGAGCATTTGCTTGTCTGAGACAGTGAAGACAACTGTACCGAGCTTCAATAACGTTTCACTGAGGTATCTCGTTGTGAGTCCAAACTATAATTACATGGAAGTCACAAATGAACGAAATTGTTACCTGATGTGTCGTCCGGTGTAATTGACTTAGGATTTTGGATGTGAATTAAAATATCACTTTCTTGGTTGACTACATATCTGCCATTAACTTTACATGTGAAATTTTGAATATTGACTCTCATTTCGAACTTCAAATTTGATGTCAAATTTTTCATCTCTAGTTTCGTGACGTCAGCAAAAGTGTCAGTTCTGTTATAAATTCCGTTCTGTAACCACGTCACGTTTAACGGTAGAATTGTGTTGAAAATAGCACATTGTATCTCAACATCCGAACCCTCAATGGCCGAAAGTGTCCTGCTAGTATCCGTTTTCACAACCACGCTTTCTCCAACAATTTCAATTGTTGGTGTTACTATAATTGATAAGAAGGAAAACATGGAATGTGTCAATTATGAGGGGCACCCTTAGAACTCCATTGTTATCATTAAAGATATGTCCTTGATAGGAAAGGAATCAAGTGCTTTAATGTATGTAAGGAATTGGCTAGAATGTGATAAATTCTTAACACAAAGCTCAATTGTTGCCCAACTTTATACATTTATATTCAAAGTTCTACCGCACAAGGAAATAGGCATCATCATGATGAAAATAAACCCTGATAAATATCAATGATAAGCTTATTTGAAATTTATTGTTGTAAAATAGCTATATTTGTTTAGTAACCACTGAAAATCTGCTTGTAATTTACCTTGGACATGAATCACAAATGAAGAGATCAGTTGATCCTTTCTCCAACACGTATACCTTGCATCATTGAGACCAATTGCGACAATGAGTACTCCCAGTGCGTAGTGCATCGAATCACACTCGTTTATCGTCAAAGGAAAATTCCTGTTGTCGTAAGTTCTTGCTTCACCTCTAAATAAATACGATTGGTTAAATCCAAGTCTCCATATTAACCCTGTATTCTCATAAAACAAGACAGGGCATTTTAGACATACATTTTCGTGTAGTTTTGCCATCACTATAGAATCTGTAGTCGCCTCAACATTAATCTTGTTCTTTGCGGAACCTAAAATGCTCAAAAACACTGAAAAGAACAATTATATAAATAAATATAGTTGAAACGGTAATGAGTTAGAAATTACAGAACAGTGCAAAATCTTCAGCCTCCAACTCTACATGCGGTCGCCTTAACCAATTGGGCTTTGAAAACGGGCTTCATTTGCAGCTGTTCGAAGTCAGTAAGAAAGGGTGTCATTCAACTGTAGGGTTTGCCACTTTTATCGAGATATGCTAGTCTGTTACATTACATTTTCTACACAAATTTATAGAGAGTATCAAGAAAAATTACAATGTTCGGAACAGAGAATCCTGCAGAACTATCACGAATTGATATTCTGAGATTATGGTATACCATATGTAAACTTAAACAAACAGAAAACCGCATTGATTATCTAACTGCAGAATTCACCATATTTCGTTTAACTTGTACATACTGAAATAAACTGACTTCAGCCTGAATTATGTTTTAACTATAACGGTTAATGTTGTGTGTTTCATTACATGTGTCTGCAAATTCTCTCGGCAAAACAGATAATGCCAAGCATATGTTAAGTTGCCATATTGTGAAAGTAGAACGAGGAAATTTGTTATTCACCAATTCTTATTATTTTCTAAGCTAGTAACCTTAAATTGTTTACTGATAGCATTTTGTTTGTATATAACCTTCAGAAATAAAATTCTTACCTATAAGTATTGCCAGTAAACCATCGCTGTTCAGAATGTTACTCAATACGGCCATATTTCTTTGTCAAGCTCTACACACACTTTGCTCAAAGACTGATTCAGATATATGACACTCTAGCGTTAAGTGATTATGCGCTACTATGATATTCACACTTTATATTGCCAGGGGCATCGCCACAAATGTACATGTGATTACGAAACTAAAAGTTTATTCAAATAAGTACATACTAATACAATCACCGATAACAGCATGAAATGGCGGTGAGCACATTATCACTGTATTGTAGTAACGCTATTTCTGGTTGAGTATACAACGTAAAACATACTTAGCTACATGCTGTCAATAAAACTGGGGGTAAATTGCTCTCTTATAATGTATTGCAAAGGTAGGTCCTTTCACTTAAATGAATACAAAATACGAAGTATAACACTGAATCTGCAGCCCTTTTTGGCTTACAAACTCAAAGACTCAACTAGAACTTGAGAACGCTAGTCAGTCCTGAAAGGGATTACACAGTTTCATTGGATGATGCTATTCTCATTAATACGTGATCTTCCAGCTTTAAACGGTATTTGGGATGAACAATATGCTTCGTTGGTATTTCTGGAAAGAATAGCAAACCATTCGGTAAAGTAAAAATCTCGTCCCTCGTGCATCACTTGCGTTAAACCGTTGTTCATGAATTATGCTGTCATAGGCGCACCTAGACCGTTGATTAACCTCTTATTTAATCATACGAAAAGAACAATGTACATTACAAAGCTTCATCAAATAGTGTTGTATATTGACAGCGTCACAGAAGTTGAAGCGACCATAGTTTTATTAATATATATATTTTTTTGTATATAGATACGAGTACACACATTGTTGCGGATCCATACATGGTAAGAAGGACATTATATCGTTATTAATTCGTAGTCTTTGTCCACAATGTGTTCCTGTTGATGCATGTATTTGAATAAATTCCATATCTGTTCTTAAATCAGGAAATATAGACCACGAATAAAAAGCTAAAACCAATGCACGAAGAAAAATCTCTCGAAGGTACGGTATATTTTTTTTTCCACATTATTATTCCAAAGCAAGGAGACTTTACTCTACTGCTTCACAAAATAACGGTTATAGCTATTAGATTATATTCATTTAACGAAAGATTGCGCATCATCAATACCTTTAACACATATGTATAATCATGGGTTCATGACATAACAGTTTTTATGTTCAGTACTGATGACATCTCCACCTGTCATCGTAAAATGTAGATGTAAAATATAAAACCCATACCCATTGAAATCATTCCTTTTAATACACCATAAGGTGTACAAACCACCAAAAGATAGCAAAAGAATATGATCAATTAACCTATACTAATATATATTCACCTTAAAGAGGTTGATCCCTCGAAGATACTTTCCAAATTTGTAAGAAAATATGTCTGTTAGAATCATGGGTTCTTGGCATAACAGTTTTATGTTCAGTACTGATGACAACTCTACCTGTCATTGTAAAATGTAGATGTAAAATATAAAACCCATACCCATTGAAATCATTCCTTTTAATACACCATAAGGTATTTAAACCATGGAGTTACTAACATCTTTAACACTTTTTTTTCAGAAAAGAACAATATTCTAGTGGATGGTTTAATTAAGCACTGTGAGGAATTTTGCTTCATGGGGTGAGCCTATATCGATACATGACCTTTCGTCGATACACGTGTCAGTGCACCCACACTAACACGGTCTCCACGGGAGTTTAATTTCTATAGAAAATCGGGTCTTCATTACAGCAAATTTAGGTTACGAGAAGACAACCTACACTCAACATTGGGTGAGCGATTGGGTTCCAAAGATGAAACCACCGAAATATGGCAAAAGAATATGATCAGTTAACCTATACTAATATATATTCACCTTAAAGAGGTTGATCCCTCGAAGATACTTTCCAAACTTGTAAGAAAATATGCCTGTTGGAATCAATTTGATGGTAGACGATATTGCTGAAATGTTTCTAAATTATGAGTTTCAAGTACTCCTGGATGGGCTTGATGAACTATTGATGTTTACCATTAGTGCCAGTGCAACCCACGAGAATCCGTCTAACGATAAAGAGTAACGTATCAATCTCCTCCAAAAGGGAGTTGAGCCTGATGTTAATCTGACGGTCGAAAATGTATTCGATAATAAAATAAAGATGGTTTAATATAAAAAAGATTAAGGTTTGGCTAACGTCTCGTAAAGTTGACGAAATTAAATGTTCTTTTCCCTAACGTATTCAAATGTAAAATTGAATGGTTTATTCAGTATAGTCAGAAAACTTGCAAATAATATTAAACTCACAAGCAATACCCCAATTAACCTTGATTCCTGATTCAACTGTGTAAGGCACTAGTAAAGACGAAACACTGAAAGTCAACTCGGATGCGAAAAACCAAACTTCGAATAAATAAAACTGTTAAATAACGACAGTCTATCGATGGCACAAGGATGCTGAGACAATTCCGAAAGTGTTAAGTATAAAAATCCGTTGAATATGGAGTAGAATTATATAAATCATTAATGAGGTTACCAAAGAAAGCAAAATGTCCACAATTTATCACAGAAGATGCCAAAAATGAAGGAAACGATAGTAAAATGACGTTGTGTCGGATTAGGCAAAACAAAGTTAATGTCCGATGATCATCTCGCCATGAATCTAAAATAATCAGATAACACCGTTCCAGAAAAAGAAATGGAGACTCTGATTGTCCACCAGGAACATTTATCTAATTAATATATTACTTCACAAAATGAAGGTTCTTTATATTGTTGACATGACTGGATACATATACAAAACAAATATTATACTCCTAAATCCTATACAGGATCGTAATTTGATCGATCATTTGTTTCAACTGAAATACATTTCTATTTATTGTAAAGACACTTGATGTTTTCTTCAAGAAATACTTTTTCATTTAATGTACTCGTTTCATAGGATTGAATCGTCCTGTATAAGTCTTGAAAGTCATTTTTCAATACTGTGTTTTCTAAATTGATATTTTCAGCAAAGAATACATTGTATATCCTTCATTAATTTAAATTATGCCCCTCCTGTTGAATGTGTAGTTTATAACTGTGAGATGATATCTCCTATTGTCCTACGAGTACCAAACTTCAACTCAGAGAAAGGAGAATATCTTATTTTAAAAAAACTGAAAATTAATTAAAATGCAGTCTTTTCTTAGAATGTTCAAAGACAATTAAATTTGCGCTATCAATGTAGTCCTTCGACTAGTTGTCAACTTCTCAGCATAAAACTTATAAAAAAGCTTGCATAACAGATTCGTTAGCTGTGCCTATCTCTGGGATACAGAGGAAAGTAACATTCGAAATATAAGTATGTAACGTTAAATATTTACAATAAATTTGAACAGAGATGATAAGTTGTCGGTCGTTGCATAAGATGATCCCTGCCTTGAATATATCTCTATCGTTGTTCAAATAATGTACATACTATGTTTTCAATTTATTTGTACGTCTTCAATATTTCTCATATATAAATAGTAATAGTTTATTTGTTTTAAAATGTTGTCTTCTATAGTCAAATGAATAAAATCTTTCTAGTTATCCAACGCTAATAGTATCACCTACTCTTTTCTACTTTACTACTAAGTACCATCTTGTTAATGTACGAACTTTAACAAAGCTGTCTCTTTTCTTTTGATTCAGCGATGTCTTCCTTGCTAAGTAAGAGGTGACGAATTGCATCTCATTTTTTTTCTCGGTTTCCTTTCATGGGAGTATGCAACAAACTGTAAGACCGAGTATTTGAATCGCACTGATGGTTGTTTAGCTGTTATTGATATGCCGTAAGTGTTTGGGTTGTCATACCAAACATGTCAGTAATATTCAAAGTGATCTTTACATTTGAATGTCGCGGTAGCATATGGCCACATTAATTAATCTGTAGTACATTGTACGCATGTTTCTATGACGCCACGATTTGTCTCATGGTTTTCTTTAGGCTCCTACATTTCATCAGAAGAACTGAACCAATGGTCTGTGTCGGTTAGTCTAAGTAGTCCAACCACTTTAAATGATGAACCTGATGGGACATTGAAAGGAACACTTCTCAAATAAAAAAAAGAACTAGTTAACAATTACATCTTGGATGTTAACACTGGACAGCAATAACACTGGACAACCCTGGAAAATATGCTAATAGGCCATATAGGGCTTCTGAACACATTATTATCAAGGTAAACCCCTATATAGTGATCGTTGTACTGAAACACATGTCTGTGTATGCTATTGATAATCCACTGATGTTTCCTATCATAGCATAGCATCTGCTCTGTCCTGTCAGCTAATGCAAGACATGGTATGTATGTGTATACTATTGATGCATCACTGTGTTTGTATATCGTGGTATATCTGCTCTGTCCTGTCTGTTAATATAAGACATGGTATATCTGATAGTTTACTGTTTTATCCATGATTATAGTATAGTACCTGCTCTGTCCTGACTGCTAATACAAGACATGATGTGTCTATATATATGTAAACTATTGATGCTTCACCGTTTCCTATGTAATAGCTAATATCTGCTTTGTCCTGTCTACTAATACATAACTTAAATGTCTGTTTATATTTCATTAGTTTCCATGTCATAGTATATTATCTGTCCTGTCTGTTAATACCAGACATTTGAAGAGATGTATTTGTGATAGGTACAGCAAAAGATACTGTGCTCTATGTACGAATATATTACTTGGCATTTTGAATTATTGTCTGATGTTGTTCAGTTCTACATCATCTATGGTATAGTATATTCATGTATGTTCATACCTCTCACTATGTAATGTCGTATATTCATTCTACATTAAAAGTAATATAATGTAATGAAACTTGTACTAGAGGCAAACCTAGTTATTGTTCTATGACTAAGTTCCACTACTCGCGTTGCAGCCTAGTGCTCGTGCTCATACAATGGATGATTATAATTGTTAGTTGTACTCGTATTATCCACGATCTTTAAATTTAAATAGTATTCCTACATGTTTTCAAGTGTAGACTCGTTTTTTCGAATCCTGTTTCACAAAAACGTTGGCATGTTTGTATAAGTGGTGTAGCAAATAGCAATGGTGCCCCATTACAGCAATAAAAATATGGTACACAGAAAATTCACACAAGGCCAACCATGGTTCTAGGCTTGGGTGATCAAGTTTTGATTTCTGATACCTCTAGCCACCCGGATGTGGCTCCTATATAGTCAGAGAGATCATGTGACCCGTTTGAGATGCAGCAAATGAGCGGTTATTTGTTTCCTGTGTTTGAAATCACCGCATCCAAGCCCAACACCAACCTACACCGCCACTCCTGCGACCCGGGCCCCAGGTATTGACGCCACTGTTTGTATCATTGGATGAATGACCATGGTTATTGGAAAAAGTGCTAATTTGGAGAGTAAATGAATTTTGCTTTGGGAGGTTAACTATATTATTATGTTTGTAGTTAACATTCCATTATATGTGTGGATATATAGTCTGCCATTACATGTTTATTTAATTGAAAAGACGAGAACAAATCTTTGTTTCGTTGTCGCATTTACATTTCTAGCGCTATTCGGTAGATTGAGTGTGGGCGGAGATGTGTGTGTTGGAGAGGCAGGGGGTATAATATAGACCGACAGTTACGAGTTTGGAAGCTTCACAGATCCACTGTGCTGGCTCTGTGAAATTATTGATGGCAGTTTTATGGGAAATGTTGTGTAACCCTTTAAATGGGCCTTTATTCTGAATATATGTTATGTAGACGTATGTGGTATATCCGGAATAGTGCGCGACTATATTCTTTGCTTTATTTTATTTTTTATTTTTATTTTTATTATCATTCCAACAAATTCATAATAACATATACTTTATGACCAATAGTCAATATTATCGACAACAACAAATAAATCATTAAAATTCAAATAAAGATTTCCATTTATACCATCTGATATCAAAATCATTTTGCTTACATTTAGTTTGATACATAAACTTTTCTTTCAAATAAAAATTCTTTAAATCAATGTTACCATAGTTAAAGGAAGGTTTCTCATTTTTAACCTTACTTTTGTATACACAAAATTTCAGAACCAGAAGGATGTTATTAAACACATAGTCTTTGTACAAATAATTTCCACACAGAACAAGTTCTTTACTAACTGCAATATTGATATTCAATTTGATTTGAACCCAAATTTGAAAATCCCTCCATACTTTCTGGGTGAAGCTGCATTCCCAAAATAAATGAATTAAACTCTCATCTGCCACACCACAAAAAGTGCACAATGGATCAGTGGTTTTGCCAATTTTAACCATGAGAGTATTTGTCCCTAAAATTCTGTTAAGAAGACGAAATTGGAACGAACGGAGCTTCACCTCAGAAGTACATTTCCAATTGTATGAGCACACCTTATACCAATCTACTTCAGAAAAATGTGGGGACAAGAGCATGTTCCATTTGTGAATACATTTATATTGGACCTTATCATTTGTTAATAAAATATTATAAAACCTTTTACACCCTTTTGGATCCATAAAAACAGTTTTAATATGAAAGCCTTGAAATGGGAGTGCAAGAGATTTATTTATCTGGCCTAATAGACCAGAAAAAGATTTCTCTATTGCTTTTTTAATACCATGCACGTGAAGAAAATTTGTTCTCACATCATATTTTGTATAAATCTCATCAGCAGATAAGAACTCACCCTTAGAGTTTATCAGGTCGTTAACATATACTATACCATGTCTTTGCCAATCTTTATACAAAATGCATATATTACCCACCTTAATTTTTTCGTTGTGCCAAATACTGGAACTTAAAACATCGTGAATATTTTGGGGGTTGAGCGAAACGGTGAAATCCTTCCAGGCTGAAAAAACACTTTTCCAAAAGGTATTTTTACTTTCTTTAATAACTCTATCCCAATAAGTACCAGAAGAGTAATCAAAATTACAATTAGGAGTATTCACTTTATATAAATTATACACCTTACTGTCAATGTTATATTTAAGCAGTCTACGAATCTAAGTAAACTTAAGTGCCTTCTCGAAAGGTTCAAATTGAATCATGCCAGCACCACCTTTTGTAACGGGAAGCGCCATTTGATTTCCACTGATCCTATCAACTTTACCTCCCCGTACAAAGTTATAAAACTTTGAGTTAATCTCCTTGATAATTTCTTTACTTGGGGTTGGAAGTGAAAGAACGAGATGGTTCAATTTTGGCAACAAAAGGGATTTAACCACAACTATTCTACCTAAAGCTGTCAGAAACTTCTTTGACCAGTAGTGAATTTTTTTGTAATAGCTTGCATAGTAGTAACATAATTTACATTCACAATAACATCCAGTTGTGTACACAATGTTGCCCCAAGATAACTGAATATATTATCTCCAACCCAAGATAAGTTATAATTCTTACATAAAACATCATCACTACCTTTTTTTGATCCTATCCAAACAGCACTAGTTTTATCCATGTTAATTTTCGAACCAGATATATTATGGAAATTTTCCAGAAGCTTGAAAGTTTGTGAAAGAGAATTTCCGTGCCATCTAAAATAATAGTTGTGTCATCGGCATATTGTAAAACTTTATATTCCATATCACATATGATAATACCCTTAATATCCACACAATTATTAATGGCAATGTTTAAAATCTGAGAACACAGAAGAAAAATATAAGGCGAAAGACCATCCCCTTGACGGCATCCCGATTTAATATCAAAAAATCGGGTCATGTGGCCATTTACTAAGACGGAAGATTGTTGTAAAAAACTGAGATCCATCTTTTAAAGCCTTCCCCAAAATGAAACAAATCTAGCGTTTTGAAAATAAATTCATGTGAAACTGAGTCGAATGCTTTTTCAAAATCAATTAAGAGTAAGAGACCTGGAATATTATTTAAATCGGTGTAACTCATAATATCGTAAACCTGTCTTATATTCTCCCCAATGAATCTACCTGCCATAAACCCTGACTGATCAGAACTTATCAAATGAGGTAAAACTTGCTTTAACCTGTTGGCAATACATGATGATGCAAGCTTGTAGGATACATTAAGGAGAGAGATTGGACGCCAGTTTTTTAAGAGATGACGTGGCTTTTGCTCTTTTGGAAGCAATGTAATTACACCGCGTCTTTGTGTGATTGAAAGACAACCAGTATCATAGGATTCATTTACTGACCTTAATAAAAACCATGAGAGATCGTAAAAACACTTTATAGAATTCAACAGTGTAACCATCTAAACCAGGACTCTTATTATTACTCATCTTTTTGAGGGCACTTAGAAGTTCATCATGCTGAATTGGGCCATCAAGACCCTCACTTTGTTCATCATGTAAACAAGTAAAATTATCAGTTTTTACAAAATCTTGTAACATAACATCATGGGTATTTCTTGTATTATACAACTATTTATAAAAACCATAAGTTTCATCTAAAATGGCCTTGTTGGTAAATTTACGAATACCATCCGATCCAGTAATTGTTTGAATCGTTTTATTTGCACAATTTCTTTTCTCTAGCCTCAAGAAATATGAGGAGGGTTTTTCACCAGTTTCTAATCATTTGACCCTGGACCGCAACATGGCCCCCTGCATCTTTGTTTTACGTAAAAATTCAAGCTCGTTATTTTTGTCTTTGAGTATCTCAAGATGATGCAGATCAAAAATATTATGATGGCGCTCAAGATTTTCAATTTCGGTCAAAAGGTCAGATTCCCTGCGACTACCTTCCTTTTTCTTAAATGAAGAGTATGAAATTGATTTCCCCCGTATCTCTAATAAAAGAGCGTCGAAAAATAAGTTATCACTGATAAGGAAATTCAAATCACGAGGGCGGATATCAGAGATTCGCTCTGGATTGTATGGGGTAGCAGCATATTGTTGAATAACCTTGTTTATTGTACCTTTAACAATGTTGATATAATCAATATCCTTCAAAAGTGAATTATTAAATTTCCGATAACTTTTCCCTCTTGGTAAATCATTCAAACTAAACTGAGTTGTAACAATAGAGTTGTCTGTTCTATATCCCGGTAAAATCTCTGTACTTGTGGTAAAATTCAATAACTCTTCTGAAATTAAAAAGAAGTCCAATCTACTCATTTTTAAAGGAGTGGGTTGCTTCCAAGTG
Source organism: Apostichopus parvimensis (assembly GCA_000934455.1). NCBI lineage: Eukaryota > Metazoa > Echinodermata > Holothuroidea > Aspidochirotida > Stichopodidae > Apostichopus > Apostichopus parvimensis. The sequence continues at coordinate 25,098 of KN884830.1, forward strand.
TAACGCCTCACATCTTCATTATTACATCTCCATACATCAACAACATTCAACACTTGCATTAAATCAAGAACAACCTTTCTTGCTTTTGGGTTATTAATGTGAAAATAGTTGTACGTATAAATTTTAGGATCAATAACAAAATTCCAATACCCACAAATCACATAATTTGTATTCTGAAAATCCTTCAAAACTGTTTTAATATTGTGATAAAACTTAGGTGTATCTTTTTATTGGGCCGTACAAAGAACAAAGAGTAAATCTTTTATCACAGAAACTTAAATCAATTGCAACATAGTTACCTTCCTCGTCCATTTTTGTACTATGGATTGTAATCAAAATTATTATTAAACAAGATTGCAACCCCTCTGGATTGAGAGTTTAAATAGCTTTATGAACAAGTGCTCACGAAAATATTAACTCCGTAGAAAGTAAAAGTGATATTTGTATTTATTGTACAAAATGGTGCTTAAATATAGATATACTAGATTTGCATGTAAAGATATAATCATTAAGATTCATAAAAAATCCCTTTCATTAACAAAGTGGGGCACATTTTTAATGTATGAAGTGGGAACTTTCTTAAAGAACAGGGGAGTGGAGGGGCTACAAATCCCAGGCTCTACTGCCACTGTTTTATATATTATATTCATAACGTTGAACGTTTGGTTACCACTGTGCTGCATTTTCCATCAATCTTAACCAATTAGTGATGAAGTTAAGATACTTTTAAGTCACATATTCTTTAAAACATGAGAAAGCGAACCAGAACATTCTCAATTAATTAATATATTCACAATTAAAAACTTTTCAAATCATGTTAATAACCATATTTCGTGACGTTTTTATTAAAAGTGCTACAAGGATATGCTCACAATGAATCGACAACCTCTTACGAGATATAATCTTCATAATTTTCTGAATCTCATAATTTCCCAATCGCGATACTTGCCATGTCAGTGACATCATACAACTTTCTGTCTCTTCTGTTGGGATATGTTTTGATAGGAAGTTTGTTTTGACCACGGAACTAATTTTACCTTTTCCTTTATTCTTCCTTTATTTGGAATGCTTCACTTGCAAGACATGGTAAATCAAGCCATGTACATTCAAATCAAATTTGATCGGTTTTACCGATAACAGAAGTGCGCCCGCAACAGGAATTCCCCTATTGTGCAATAATGTCACAAGACGCCGTCGTCGCCATTTTGAAGAATTTATATTGTACACGATGTGCTGAAGTACAAGTGAATTCACAGTAGCCATTTTCTAAAAGGTGAGTTATTTTGTAATGGGTAAAACAGATGATGATTTCAATTATTATAAACTCTATATGTGCTTCTGCATTATATATTTTGTCATATTTCATTTAGCAGGCGTCTGCCTCTCTATATTGCAAAACTACGTGCAACCTGGGAATATTCATAATAGTATCAAGCACGATCATATATGCGTATTAATCGTAATGAAATACAGACTACTGAAGCTTGCCATCGCTATATCTAGGTCAGTGCCGTTAGGACGGACATGTTGGGACAGGGAGGGAGTGTAATTGAAAGCAAATTTGGACAAGTGAGGCAAGCCAAATGCCCAATAACCAATCTATCGATCGAGAATCTTGAACTGTCACTGATAAACCGGGATTTTTGACTAATAAACCTGGATTCTCGATCACAATTTGGGAAATTAACCTCAAATTTGGAGACTTTCAGTTGATAAATGCAGGTTTATGAAAGTAATTTAGATATAGCATACCTGGATTATCAAATGAAATTCAAGGTTTATCAGCGACAATCCAGGATTATCGACCGATAAACCTGGGTTATCCTGCATCTTAGCTTTTGGGTTAACTTTTTCTACCATATAGGCCTACACAAATATAAGTTACTTGTGTAATGGTTGTGGTGTGATTGCGACGGAGAGTCGGGCATACGAGAAAGTAACTGTGCATAGTATGTGGTAAGGGGGGAGAAGGGCGGAGTCATATGGTTGATGGGTATGAGTCTCCAAGGTACAAAATGACCAAAGGCGTCGAAAGCACAAGTGACACTTGTTTCACCTGCTCCCACTTCTCACCCTTTATGTATTAATAATTTCCTCCATAAGTTTTCCAGCCTTCATGCTAACACCCTGTAACTATGACTAGGCCTTATCTCCCCCCCCCCCCATATCCCCCTCCTTCACTAGTTGCTATTGGTAAACAACGAGAGGAGTCTCTCGGCTGGATCTCACATTGATCATATCATCATAGGGCCTACAGGGTGGATAATGTGATGTAGCAGTAAGTAGACG
>KN884830.1:27436-39356 GCA_000934455.1 Apostichopus parvimensis
CATACAACTTTCTGTCTCTTCTGTTGGGATATGTTTTGATAGGAAGTTTGTTTTGACCACGGAACTAATTTTACCTTTTCCTTTATTCTTCCTTTATTTGGAATGCTTCACTTGCAAGACATGGTAAATCAAGCCATGTACATTCAAATCAAATTTGATCGGTTTTACCGATAACAGAAGTGCGCCCGCAACAGGAATTCCCCTATTGTGCAATAATGTCACAAGACGCCGTCGTCGCCATTTTGAAGAATTTATATTGTACACGATGTGCTGAAGTACAAGTGAATTCACAGTAGCCATTTTCTAAAAGGTGAGTTATTTTGTAATGGGTAAAACAGATGATGATTTCAATTATTATAAACTCTATATGTGCTTCTGCATTATATATTTTGTCATATTTCATTTAGCAGGCGTCTGCCTCTCTATATTGCAAAACTACGTGCAACCTGGGAATATTCATAATAGTATCAAGCACGATCATATATGCGTATTAATCGTAATGAAATACAGACTACTGAAGCTTGCCATCGCTATATCTAGGTCAGTGCCGTTAGGACGGACATGTTGGGACAGGGAGGGAGTGTAATTGAAAGCAAATTTGGACAAGTGAGGCAAGCCAAATGCCCAATAACCAATCTATCGATCGAGAATCTTGAACTGTCACTGATAAACCGGGATTTTTGACTAATAAACCTGGATTCTCGATCACAATTTGGGAAATTAACCTCAAATTTGGAGACTTTCAGTTGATAAATGCAGGTTTATGAAAGTAATTTAGATATAGCATACCTGGATTATCAAATGAAATTCAAGGTTTATCAGCGACAATCCAGGATTATCGACCGATAAACCTGGGTTATCCTGCATCATAGCTTTTGGGTTAACTTTTTCTACCATATAGGCCTACACAAATATAAGTTACTTGTGTAATGGTTGTGGTGTGATTGCGACGGAGAGTCGGGCATACGAGAAAGTAACTGTGCATAGTATGTGGTAAGGGGGGAGAAGGGCGGAGTCATATGGTTGATGGGTATGAGTCTCCAAGGTACAAAATGACCAAAGGCGTCGAAAGCACAAGTGACACTTGTTTCACCTGCTCCCACTTCTCACCCTTTATGTATTCATAATTTCCTCCATAAGTTTTCCAGCCTTCATGCTAACACCCTGCAACTATGACTAGGCCTTATCTCCCCCCCCATATCCCCCTCCTTCACTAGTTGCTATTGGTAAACAACGAGAGGAGTCTCTCGGCTGGATCTCACATTGATCATATCATCATAGGGCCTACAGGGTGGATAATGTGATGTAGCAGTAAGTAGACGCTTTTGGCACAAGCGCTGTTTTTTAAGCACACATACATTGTTAGTCTCATCGTTAGTACGAATATCTTTAGTGTACTTTGAACAGGTTATCCAAGTGAAATATTTACTTAATGCAAAGTAGGATTTATACTTATATTTCAATATGCCTGCGATTTAACACGTAGCATGTAAATCATCCTTGAGTAGAATGTGATATAAGCAGTTATCATTGTGATCACTACAGTACGTGTTAACTAACACGAGTAGTCCTATTGTGTCACCGCAGGGACCATGCCATGATAAGATGAGTGTACATCTGCTCGGAAAAAAGTATCTAAGATGACCTATTGTAATGCTTGTTTTGGCTTATTTTCAGTTACCAATATTGCTTTTCTGCATTTAAGTGAAAGAGCATAAATCAAAGTAAGCTGGTGTGAAAATGAGGAGGTTTGAAGATGCGAGCTTATAGGCTAAACTATTTTAGAAGTTCTTTAGACAAATGTGATATTAGTTCGGGCGCGCAGATTAAATGGTTGGGGTTCAGTATGCTGAACTTCCTCTTTTCATCTCGAAATCTAAACGGTTTTGATATGGAATTTGCAAGTGCCATGACAAGCCAAGACCTCAGCTAAAATTTGATGGTAGGATATGTCAGTTGAAAATTATGCTTTGGCAGGCCTTGAAAGTGAGTTTAGTCTGTCAAGACTTTGTAACGACTAAATGCTGCAGTTAACTGTCACATTTAACATAATGACCATGCCTGATAGTAAACAAGACATAATAATTTGTTTGAATTTGGAATCGAGGACGAAGTATGACGTTGAATGGGCAGATTTCTGTCCGTCGGTCACTGGAATAGATTCGGCTGTTTCTTGGTTCCCTTCGAAGAGAGCATAATACCATACCTGTGAAGTAAACGTGAATACTACTTACTATAGGCTAAAAGGCCCTAACTGTTTATAACGCAAGGTCAAGAAATGTTCATCATGATATAACTACATGGAGTTTCCTTTGCAGTTTTATTCTTCATAGTTTTCGGCATCGCTGACTCTGCAGCGAATTTATTTATGATGTCATGACATGGGGTTTGGTGGGAATGGATGGTGTGGTGGGAAGGTTGAAGGGCGTACTACCCTTGTAATTTATGAAGTGGGACTGGGGAAGGGGCCACAAACCCCATGCTCTACTGCCACTGTTAACGTATTATATTCACACAACTTGTTTGATTGCCACTCTGCTGCATTTCCCTCAAAGCTAAATCAAGTTATATAATTACATGGTGTTTCCTTTTTAGTTTTATTCCTCATAGTTTTCCGTGTCGCTGACTCAGCGACTCAAAGTATTCATTGATGATGTCATGATATTGGGTTTTATTGAGGAGGGGTGGTGTGGTGGGAAGGTGGAAGGTGGAAGGGCGGGGTACTTTAATACCCCTCATAATTCGGTTTTGATGTTTTTTCCCCCATATAAAATAGAGAGACAATTCTTGAGTATCGATTACATAGCAAACATATCCGAATCACCGCATTCATTGCGATACTACAAACAATGATACGTAGATTATCGTTATTACTAAAAGAAAATAACTCCCGTAATAGCACGGCACATCCCCATGCATCGCAAGCTTGATAATATCCCTGCATGGAATATGTCTCGTGAGCCATCCATGTAATGGACGGACATTCCTGTTGAAGTGGAAACTACAAAGTTATATATGTTAAGCAAGTCATGAAATAGAATAAAAGGTACTCACAGGATCATGAATTTGATAGAAATATCGAAATGAGTTATTGAGGATGACGACATAATTTCTTGAAATAGATATATAACAACTGAACCATTTGCACTTAAAGTCGCTATTTTTCTGACTTCGCATACGTTTCCTTCAGATCAAGCTTTAGTATATAAGGTAAGCTACTAAATTTTATTCAGCTCGGTCCAACCACTAAATGTCCAATATTTTTTCATATTTTCCTCAGAAATGTTACGAATTAAGTTATCTTTTTCCATGAGTTCTTCAATCTTTGCCAATAGCTGCAGTCATTGGACAGATATCATAGAGATTACACTGTCCATATAAGAGAGAAGAATTTGTTTTAGGCACAAACCTGGGTGACAGAACTTAGGCAGGATGAAGCGATAAAGATATATATGTAATTATACAACCGATAAGCAAAGTGTCCTTCAACTTAAGTACCACAAGAAGACCTTATTATGTCTGAGTGACATCAATTACATACGTCATATTGCAATATATGGAAAATATTAACGGTATGTTGATGCAGAGGAATTGCAGCAAGGTTGTTGTCGTAGTGAAACAGATGTACTCTTCAAGCAGTATTCATTGTATACATTGATAGGAAAAAGTTAAACATTAAGAAACGTAGACACACAAATGCTACAATAAACGTAATCTAGAACTTCCCTATACCAAAGCACGGGAAAATTTACGCTTTACCATGTCACTCTATGTGTTGCTATGTTAGTATTACATAAGCTTTACCCTTGTATTATTACATATCATAAGAATAGGATGTGGGGTCAAGTAGCGGTGTTTTGATATAGACGCATTGCTGTGGGTTGTTATCGTAGTGAAAACAGCAAGGCATACTTCCATCAGTACTACATTGACAGGAAAAGTGAAATTTAAGAAACGGATACACTCAAATGGTCCAATATACGAAAGTGAGTGTGTGTGTGTGCGGAGGGCGGGGAGGGGGGTGGATGTTTTTAAGTACTTAAGATGATGGCACCTAAAGCGTTCACATTTTCAGTTGTTTTACCATTTAACCCGAAAGAAAAACGTAATCCTTTATTTATATTTGATACAAAATATATCACTTCTTGCAGATCCTTTTTATCTTTCCTTATACGAAGTCTTGATTTCCAGTGCCCGTTGGGGGGTTAAGACGTCGGTTTGACTTTTCTTCCCTTTTGTTTAATGCATATCCTTATGAAGAATGTATTAAGCCCTTTTGTCCGCCCTGCCCTCCGTCTCTTTAACGCAGCAAATAACTAAATGATTCGTTGGAAAAAAAGAATGAATTGGTGAAGCACTTAGGTTCTTCGAAGGAGATGAAAATTAACTTACAATACTGGAATATACCCGAAGAGAGATCAAGAGTATTGCCAGTGCACCTTTCATTGTAGCTTATCCTTCAGAAAATGAAATCAATAGAAAATGTTCGATGGCTGGTTGTTAGTTTACTAGCAAGTTAGGCACTGGAATTTAGCTTTACATTACAGTCACAGTGACATGTAATTTGGCGATGGTGCTTGTATTATGCTGAACATTGGAATCGAAAATCTAATCTGTTTTTGTTGATACAGCTCAACTTTAGATGAGTCGAAACTAAAGAAATGTTATCTTACCTGACAATGTTTTTGCAAAACATATTTCATCTTTGTTTTCCCCTTCTGTGTAAATATTCTACTTTTTTTTAAAGCAAATTGCTAATGGAGTTTGGTATCTGTCTTGCGTATTCACTAAAAAGAGAGGTAGTTTATATACGTTATTTCTACTTGTTTAGTATATTAGAATATACATGTTTGGAGTGAGTGATTAAATCAATTGCGAAGTCAACCGTAGGTGCGGATAAACATGTTTGGTGTTTATCTGTTGTTGCATAAATTATAATACTTCGACCAAAACAATGTCGAATGTTTTTGCATCTTGTAAGAAACATACCATCCATGAAAAATGAGACCCGACGTCATTTTGCTTGACACTCATTTGTAACGCATTTTCTAAACAATTAATGGAGCTCAAAATAGGCCCCTATGTGTATCACGTGATCTTTCTTTTGAAGATAACTGATTAAGATATAGTTAACAACACACATAGAGTCATTTAGTGAGTTGCACTTGATCAGAGTTGCACTTGATCAAGTGTTTCTACAATAGGTAAATTAATCATTCATATAGTGTCAATACTACCACTACCGTTTCTGTTGGTGAATGTTTGTGAGTTTAGAACTATGTATTCTTATAAGGATCTTACTTTCAATTTTGCAGTAACTTACAAACGTGAGGCCTATAACATTAGTTCATATGAAACAGTCATTAAAACTTTGAAATACAGAAAGAGAATACGGACATGAACGTAATCCTTGTACTTATATCCCGACGACTACTTGAATAACAAATAGATGGTATATGTTTATTTAAATATGATGGGAAATTGTTGTAATTGTCTTAATAATATCTATATTGTTATCTTCTCAATACACAGTGATCGTCTGATACTTCAAGAACATGATGGATTTGATACAGCAGACCGTTGCGGTCTTAGTTCTAATATTGTCATTTATATATATTGGAGGTAAGACCAATAAGAATTTATTAGTTAATACTTATCATATATTTCAAAGTAATGACTGCATGACAATTGATCTCTAATCAGTGGCGTCCAGAGGATTTCAAAGTAGGGGAAAATTAATAAAAAAACAATGTTCCCGAACTTTAAGAAGGAGAATGAAGGAGGGCAAGAGGTTATTGAATATGAACTTAATCCCCAATCTGAAAAATCGCCTCGTGGTCATTACCAATATTAATAAAAAAGGGTCTCTCAACGACTTCTGCACAATCGATGCTTGTTTTGTAAACGATAACTGCTATTCAAGACATCATCGGAAAATAGAGAAATAAAGAAGTCCTCTAATAAAGAAGTTCATGTTTTAACTGTTACAGATTAAAGTTTGTTTAATTAATCTTCACTGTCGCTTGCATTCTATAAGATACTATTGAATTAGCATATATCAACTACTTGTTTTAAAAACTCATTCCGTTAATATGTAAATAAAGGTATATATAATATTATGTTTTATTGACAGACGCAAGCAGTGTTCAGTGTCAGCCCAAGTGTTTTGCAGAATTGCGAAAGTCGTTTGAGCTTCCATGCCATGTTCTAGGTTCAAACTACGACTTGTATTGGTACAAAGGATTAACAACGAGCACCGCTCCTTTGTTATCACTCGTAGGTGGCATACCAAGTGGCAGCGAATACCAGAAAGGGGAATTTGAGTTAACCATCAATGGATCTCTTAGAATCATTAATAGCCAGTTACGACATGAAGGCAGCAATACGCTGACAGCTTACTTTGACAACTTTGAACAAGATACCTCAAACACGGCGCTTTTGATTTACAGTAATAAACATATCCTTTTTCTATACTTATATTTAGTTAGCTTGAGAGTTGTAACATTTTGAATCTAGTCATTTAAATCAATTGGTGTATAAATTGAAAAAAAAAACAAATTTTCACTGTAGTTAACAACACTGAGTTATATCGTTAACATTTTATCCTGACAGGTCGACCCGATCCTCCGTGCCCACTCATTGATGCATGTGGTTCGACCTGTACTGGATGTCAACTGAACGTTACCACCTCTGGATCACTGACTTGTTATGTGAATGGCTCTCGACCAATCATGGACTTAGACTGGATTGTAACTATCCAGTCTGGATTGAGCTTCACTAAAGAAGAGCAAACTCATAAAGAAATGGGTGACAGATGGTACACTGAGAAAACCATTCAATACACAACACCTGATTGTGGAGCAGATGCTACTTTCAGATGCATCGCTTCCTTGTCAGACTTTCCTTTTGCTTCTCTTGTTGATACTTACTCCAGCACTGTTAGGATTAATACAGGTAACGTGATATATACTGATTGGCAAATTCGTTATGGTATTTAGTAATGCATTGCTGGTTTATTGAACAGTGTTCCATTTTTTATCTTTTACAGTTTACAATTAGTCCGTTGATTTTACAGAAGTAATATATAGATTACAAAGCTTCATTAAGACTTAGTTTTTACAGTTTAATTAAATTACGTACACATTTTGAACACACATGAAGGACAGTGTAGAACAATCATAACGAAGCTATATGCATAGTTATGTCATAATGGTATTTAGTGGCCTTTAACTTGCACACATTAGGTAGACTCCTGTGTCAGTAAGAAAATGCAACACGTTTTTGTATTACCATACCAACAATTAGGGCAAAACGTATACCCTAAGCAAAAGTGAAATTATAGGTCCTGGAGAAGCAAACCTATTGATCAAATAATTCGAAATCGCAATATCACAATATTAATAAGTGTAAAAGCTAGGGGTTGTGACTCACAACAAACTCTGTCAGGTATACAGAGGAAAAGGCTAATGACAAAGGTTATTGAGACAGCTCACAAACCAGTATGGAGAGGATGTTATACTTCACATTTAAAGCGTGTTTGTAATAACATCGCAATTGTGGCCGATAACACAGGAAAAGCGTATCTCTCAGATATACCTTCATTGATATTCCCCTCAGGCCACCCCTGTTTTTGCAAGACTGTGTAACCTGACATGTACAATCTTCGGTCTCTTGATTATGTCGTTTCAGGAGCATGCAAAGGACCTCCTTCAAGTGAACCCACGAGTAGCCCTAAAGGTCAAGTCGTCTGGCCCTTTGTGGTTATTGGAATTGTTATCGTCCTCGTGATGCTAGTCCTCATTGCTTGCTTTTTGTATCGAAGATGAGGTAAGGACAAGTATGGTCTTTTGAAATTACCTTATAACGTTCAATAATTCAAAGAAAATAATGATGTTAGTTGACACCAACAGGAAATTTTTACCTCAAGAATGCTAAAAATATTTAAGCATTCTTTTCATTCAGGACGAATGAGAACTATCTAATAGTGCCAAAGCATTTGAGGGCCATGCACTCGCAGCCAGTAACTGTGTTAAATGGTAATTATAAGGCAAGTTGCCGTTTGTTTATTTATCGGAACGTTGCTCATCTAGTCATTGCAAGTCGGTCGTTAAGTCGATCAACCCCTCTTGGCAACTTGTGAATACGCGACCCTGTTTATGTTATTCAAGTTTTGTCACAATGTTAAATTTCATGTAAAAATTCAACATTCATAAATTGAAATAATGGTCACGGATGAAGCGTGGGATGGGAGGTTGGGTGGGTAGGACGTGTGCCCCAGCACTTTAAGTTTTCTCGTGATTTGTTCAGGTACCCTCTTTGTAATTTAGAAATTACCCCCAATCTGTTGCTTGTCACCCCCAAACTTTCTTCGGATTTTTGTGCCGCCACTGCAGTTGATTGTCAGTGCACTGTACTCCTGTTCTGATACAACATCATTCCATGTTGAAATGACAACTGCAGGTATAGTATACCTTGCGTCAGATCCAGGCTGATTTAATTGTATAACGTGGTGTTGTTCAGCGTACTATATAAAATATAGCCTATTTCTGTATTCTTGTTAATTTACTTCCGCATTTAACTTATTTGAGACTGATAACTGTGATAAGATGAGAGAACTTCTTTGTTCCGTTTGGAAAAATTGTTGGTTATGTTCCATTTAAGTTTACAAAAATTTGTCACATTTTCAGATGTTTATGAATGACCGGAAGTTGAATGTTATGTTGGATGCACGCAACCTACGGCCTTGTGCATCACTTGCGTTTTACCGTCGTTCATGTATTATCCTGCGATAGCCGCCGGTACACAGTTGAATATCCCTAATATAATCATATCAAGAATAATGCATTTCACAAAGCTGCATTAAATTATTCTGTTTATTAACAATGAGTATTGAAATGTCAAAGCAACAATAATTTTATCGACCAGATTTAATTTTTGTTTATTTAGGTACGAGTATACAGATCGCAACTCCGGATCACGTGGTAAGAAGGACATTATATTTGTATTACTTTATCGTCTTTTTCCACAATGTGTTCCTGTTTATCCATTTGTTTGAGTAAATTCCATATCTGTTTTTATATCAGAAAATGCAGAAACAACCGAAGCAGAAGAAAAAATCCCTTGAAGGTACGATATAATTTTCACATCCTAGTCGATCTTTAAAACTGGAAAAGGAGAAACACAATTTGCTGCTCTGTTATTGCAACAAGGAGATTTCATAGCTACACGAAGATTACGAATGAAGGAGGTTCTCTATTTTTAAGAAATGAATTACATTAATTTAAAAATTGGCATCACCAATACGTCTATATTACATGTGTCATAGTTATAGCGGTTATGACGTAACAGTTTTATGTTAATTGTTGATGACATCCCTGCCTGTCATACTTAAGTTTTAATGCAAACTATTAATTTCTTGCTCATTTAAACCAATCCTTTTAATAATATCATAACGTTATACAATATTGGCAGTCATTGATATTTTTATTATTTTCTTTAGAGAGGAAAAATACTTTAGTGGAAGGGCTAATGAAGTACTACGAGAAATTTGGTTTCATCAAGCCGCTACCGTGGGATGAACCAATACCGATACACGCCCTTTACACTACATGCCAGTGCACTGTCACTAACGCGAACGGTGACATCCACCGTCACGCTAGCGACTTTCTGTCTACACCGGAGTTTAATTTCGATAGTACTAATCGGGTCTTTATTATAGCAGATTTAGGTTACGGGAAGACAACCTACACTCAACACTTGGTTAGCGATTGGGCATCAAATATGAAACTTCCGAAAATTGGCAGAAAAAATCAAACCAGGGAACCTATACTAATATATATTCACCTGAAACAGGTTGATCCCTCGATGATACTTTCCGAAATTGTCCAAAAAATGATGCCTGTTGGAAACGATTTGATGGTGGACGATATTGTTGAAATATTTCTGAATTTTGAGTTTCAAGTACTCTTGGATGGGCTTGATGAGCTATCGATGTCAACGATTAGTACCAATACATCTGCCGAGAATCCTACTAACGATAAAGAAGAACGTGACAATCTCCTTCAAGAGGAGGGTGAAAATGATTCTAATCTGACGGTCGAAAATTTACTCGATAATAAAATAAACACTGTTAAGTTTAAAAAGATCAAGGTTTGGGTAACGACTCGTGAAGTTGATGACATGCAAGCTTCATTTGCCCTACCATATTCAAAGGTTAAATTGAATGGTTTCAGTAATTCTCAAGTCAATGAGTATATTCATAAAACCTGCAAATATTACTTTAAATCACAAGCAATACCCCAACTAACCTTGATCCCCGAATCAAAGAAAGATAACACCGTTCCACGAAACGACGGGCAGAACCCGGACGCCTATGATACTTTAGAAATACTTTCAATAAAGGTTTCTCAATGTATGGAAATAAACGACATTTTTCAGAATTTTTCTGAAACACCCCTTCTGCTGATTATGATTATCCATATAATTACATGCAGAATGTTAGATCCAACAGGGAAATATAAAGAAGTGAATGTTAACAAATTGACAACAATAATAAGATTAGTTATTACCTGTTTGGAATCCCGATACGTGCAGAAAGTTAATAACCAGTCCATTCAAGAAGATCTTAAGAGTCTTGAAGACAGACTTGGTAAAATAGCATTTGAGAACAGAATGAGCCTTTCAGTGGGTAAACGCGAGTATTGGAACGATAAACTTGGTTCAAAAGATACCGTACTTGCCTTAGCCGTAGGATTGCTCAAGTATTCAAAGAAGGTAGGAAGCGGAGGAAGTCAAATAGAAGAACTGGCTTTTTCGTCCTATGCTGGAATCATGTTTCATCATGAATTCTTTCAGGAATTTCTAGCTGCTCAGTATGTGCTACAAAAAGATAAAGAATGGGCGTGGATAGATGAATTTATAAAAAAGAGTACTGACGATGCAACGGTCAGGTTATTACAGTTTATGTTCGGCATGAATCATGCTAGATTGGATAAAGCAGTAAAATCTCTCATGAAGGAACAGAATATGTGGAACAATTTGATCGACTGTATTTATGAAATAAGTAATCTCGAGAAGAAGCGGGAAATTAGCAAAGTCATGGACAAAGAAGCGGATAAACTGGCTAGCAGTATGAACATTAACATACAGCATCTTGACAGGAAACACCACAGAGTTGCTTTAACAGATTTCTGCGATGCTTGCAATGCTTCCGATGTAAGTAGTGGTAACTCTGTAAATTTATTGTGGTTTATTTAATTTTCGAATCTTATGTTCAACTTGTCTAAAAATGATTCCTCAGCTGGTTTTATGAAACAGCTGATCGCCCACCATAATTGTTATATCCAATTAACATTTTAGTCTACAAAATGAGAGCTTTTTATATCGTTTTTTATATGACCTGATACATGTACAAAACAAATATAATATCCTGGAATACTATACGGTACCGGTATTTGATTGGTCATTTGTTTTAACTAAAATCCATTTCAATTTACTGTAAAGACACTCATTAATGTGATATGCCCCAATAAGTGGTTATTGTTAATTTTTTGTTGTTCTTTGGGTTATTAAATATGGGAATAATGCCGTTCTTAATGTTAACGTCTCTCTAATTACTTGTCTTCCAACAGGTGAAAGTGAAAATAATGACTTTCAGAGAAGAGTGCGCGATTGACTTTATTAAAGAAATAACAATGCCTTCATTAAAGTCCCTGGTATTTCTGAAAACGAGCATCAACGAAGACCAATTCGTATCAATCATCACCAGCCTTACTAATCGAAAATGTCCAGAAATCCTACAGTAAGAATGTTTGATAATACCTCGTTATGATCATCTGCATAATGTGATTAGTGTTATTGTTCGTTCTGTTGATAAATAATGACTTTTATTTCTTTATATATAGATATATATTAAATATTT
>KN884830.1:41485-54770 GCA_000934455.1 Apostichopus parvimensis
CAGAATAACAATGGCTAAGATCTTTTTGGACAGATAAATAAACTTCATCAATAAAATAAACCTCATCTTTAGCACAGCTTACAACAGTATTTTACAATAGTTTGTGTTGGTGACAAAAAGTGCGAGTACTTTGAAAAATTCGAGAGTGATAGGTTTATTATACGCATTAATAGTGAATACTGAAAACTGTTTGGTTTAAGACTTTATGCTATCAATATTGTAAATATCGAATAACTTTAATCTCCATTTCCTATGTAACATTCATCCAATCGAGTTGATAACATGATAACAAGTAAAAGTAAATATTGTCCTCATTTAAGTGAATTTTGCTCATCTGTTTTTTTAACTGCCTGGTGTAATTATACACCTGCAGCTATTATAATATGTATTAATATTACGAGAAAACGACTAAAATTACCGTCTAGAAACTAAGTAGACCGTAATTAACCTGAATTTATCCAGAGAACGGAAACGTGCAAACTACGGTCGCAACCGACGAAATGATCTATACTTATAGAGCAGAAGTGTTTTACATATTAAAATAGAAATGATGATATTGCTTCAATTCAACGTAAAAGTGAGAGAGATAACTCATAGAGATACGAAAAGTCGGTGAGAACGGTGTTTAAAAGTGTCCCTTTACACAATCTTGCCTCCGTGTTCAATTACCTCTCTGCCCGATCATATGTTAAAACAAGAACGGCATACGTGACTACACGTTTTGTATTTCAAATGATTAAAGCTGTTGCATACTAGAAAATTGTATGCTGTTAAATTATGTGTGCATAGTTAATACAATATTGCGCTTTGTACATTTTTTCAGAATTATTGTCTTGTGCATAATGTTTAAGCAACTGATCTAACATAGTCAACGATTTTCTTTATTGATTGAATAAATTGAGGAAATACTACAATTATTCCATCTTATACGTATTAATTACACGATCAGGGAACTGCGCATGTGTTAACTTTTTATTTACAGGTACAAACGACTTGATACAAGCAGATTGCTGCAACTTGAGGTCATACCTAATGACAAGTAAAAACTATGTATATGTAGTTTTTTGAAAGCCTTTGTTGCGCTCGCCTTTATAACATAAGTGTTCCATGTTATATTGTAGCAATATGGAATAACTTCCGGTAGCTCGGAGATGGGTGAATCTACCTGAATTACGACCACTTTGAAATATAGTCCTACTATAAACTTAAAAATAAAAATAAATGAATATAATCTACTTAAATATGTATTAATATGCTGGTAATGAACAAGGCAACGTGAAGACAGAGATTACATCTTACATCAACAAAGTAGCTTCCTGTGTAGACAAAACTGTAATTTACCACGACTAAACAGTTGTGAAAAGGAACGGAACTAAGATATTAACAAAAAACTTTCCATCGAATAATCCATATCATCCGGTCCCATATATACTGTTCCTCTCATCATTTTATTAGCTGTGTTACCATCCAAAAAAAGTATTTTTGTCCTTAGTGCCTTAGTGCACTTATAACTTTCACTAAATATTTTCTATTTGCTGAAATAGCTTCGTCTTCAACGCTGTAAGGCTAATTCGATCTGCAGGATCCACCTTTAAGCAAGACGTCATAATTGCGTATCTGGAATTGAATAAAATATTACAGAGAATGTAAATTGCATTGTGCATTTATATATAAAATATCAGTAAGTGTTCAAATAATTAGGCTGATGCATGGTATTGTATTTTCAGCGTGAGTTTGTTCCAAACATTAAAATGGTTTCTATATCAACATTTGCTTCTAAAAAAAAATAATTGTAAACAATATATAGACAATGACACAATCCAAACAGGAGCTTTATCATGTGAAGTATTTTTTTCATATTCAGTAATATCTAGTATAATTCAACAGTCCAGTAGTAACAAACCAACAACTAAATAGAATATAACTCACAGAGAATCTGAACATAAGTCAGGCTTTGAGAGAACTGGTAAATCATCAGGATGAGCAGCAAACTTCATAATATCTAATCCATCAAACGGAGGTGCACCTTGAGTAAAACAGAAATCATTACAAGCACTATTTCATTTAATGTATGTTCTTACAGTACATTCATTGCTCATGTATATACATTCATTGCTCATGTACATTCATTGCTCATGTACATTCATTGCTTCTCTTAAAGAAAATGGCGAATACAATATGTTGTTTTCATATTTTCTTCCTTAAAAGTAAGAGTTATTGCCATTTCTTCTTAATATTAAAAATGAATTGACAAAACAGACACGAATTAGACTTAACATATTTATATTGGTTTTATAATATACAGCTATCGTTATGTATATTGCGTTCATTAAATACTGAAAACTTTTACCCTGAGAAAATATCTCCCAGATGAAAACGGCAAAGGACCAAACATCACTTTCGCGGTCATAATGTTTCTTGAAAATGGTCTCCGGGGCAAACCATGGAAGACGAAGGTTTTCCTACAAATTTGAACACGTTCATGTAGTCACAAAAATAAGGAACAAGTTATGATAATTTATTGAACCTTCACTGTCATACTCATTCATAAATACATTCATTATCTCAACTCCCTACATTTAATGGATAGGGATGTGATATTGTACATCACCCATCATAAATGTGAGGATGTGAGTGCGTGGATTAGTGTGAGTGAGTGAGGCAAAAAATGTGTCGTGAAACTCCTCCTAGACCGCAAGTCCGATCAAGTTCAAATTTGTTTGCTAGATGTCTCATCGTGTAAACTCGTTCCTACGAGATTGGAAGCGTCTTATGTCAAAGGTCAAACAAAGTAAACAATTGTATTTAGCAATTTTTTTGCTTGTCAACAGCATTAGAACACACGATATGTAAAGATGAGAATAAATGTTAAAATAGGACAGAATTTGGGTCAGGGTCAAGGGGAAATTGAGGTCAAAGTTGGCCTAAATAGTTTGAAAAAGTGTGTCGCGGACTCCTCCTACACTGTAGCTTCAATCAATTTCAAACTTTCTGAGTAGGTCCCCGACATATCGAAACTTGTGCATGCATGATTGGTAACGTCATATGTCAGATGTGAAATTCTCTTAAACGTGTTTTGTCTTCACATGATTATCATACCGCAAGTTATGTAAAGAATAAGTGGTCACATTTTATAATAGTATTGGTGTAGTTGTTAAGGATCGAGGTCAAAGGTCAACGTAGGTCAAATTTCAAATTGCACTAAATTGTGCGGAGGAGATGAGATATGTAATTCCATGGATTGTCCTCTAGTTAAATATTGTGGTACTGTTTTATACATTTGAAAGAACTATACGATCATCGTTGCATTTTCACAAATTAACAAAGACAATGTAAACCAAAACATATTTTTTCCTCACCTCAAACTTGATATTTGAGAGCATTTTCTTGGTAGCTGATCGCAAGTTGAAGTCGTACAGTTTGCACACCATGTTAGTTGTTAAAAGAACCTTTCTCGAACAAATAGCAGGATGATCACACTGTAAATTAAGTTGTATATAAGGGTATTTTAAGGGCTTATGACTTTTCATAAAGATAGACTTATTTATCATTGATAGCTTACCCTGCAATCTTTGGGATAGATATGTGACAAAACTATTGGAACCATTCGCATATGCATCTTACTTTAAGCTGATTGGTAACATATGACACTTTTACTCACGTCTATTGATTCAAGAAAGAATAGGGCCTTCAGAGGTTCCAATAAAAATGATCCAATCCGTAGGGCATCGGTTGATTGAGCGGATCTACTTAATCCCTGCATGTATATTGTCTTGGAATAGACATCGTCGTATTTCGCTTTACAAATGACATCTCTTAAAGTACCATTTGTGATGTATTCCGTGTAAATGTAGTAAGGAACTACAGTGTTTGGATCATAGAAAGTGGAACAAGAAATATTATATTCAGCAATTCAATTTGTTTCAATTAATTAAATAAAAAAAATAAAAGACTTTTTTGGATCAAGCAGAAATCAGTAACAAGTGCATAATTTATATAAACTATTTTAAGCAATTTACTGCCTACTTTGTACTGTGTCAGCCGCCACAATTTCTACTACATTTCTGTGCTTCGGAATATGTCTGAGATGTTCAGCCAACAATCTGATTTGAAGCCAGTCTTCGTTTGTTGAGCTATCTGAAATAACACAATATTTATCTCTGAGATTCCATTTCAGTTCAGTAAAATATAAACCCTTCATTCACCGCTGCTCTTTACATAAACATACGGCCCCAGTATGGGATAAATCTGAATCCCCACCCCCCACCCTCCACCTTTCAGTTAATGTGTACACCAATAATGTGTCGTTTACCTGCTAAACCATTAAACCTTATCGTATTGCTTTAAAAGTCTACAAAGTGTTTAAGATTAGCATACAGTAGGTTGGACGTCTCATATAGATTCGATCTCATTACTGATATAGCACCCGCTGCTGTTTCTGATACACTGGAGGAGCCCCGCTAACAAACGGTTTCTTCTCATAGTCAAAGCTAATGCTGAGTGTAGGCAGAATGTTTACTTAAACAGTTGTTAGGGTATACTGAATTAATCAGGAAGCTATGCAACAAACATTAACATAACACACAACGTATTTGCTGCTATAAGGGGGATCTGTCTTTTCCTTTCGTAGATGCCATTGATCTCCTCATACGTAGAACAATGCTTAATGCAGGCCTTATATATACTTAATTAAGCAGTAGTTAGAGTATAGTGAATTAATCAGGAAGCTATGCAACATACATTAACATACCACACAAAGTATTTGCTACTATAAGGGATCTATCTTTTCCTTTCGTAGATGCTATCCATCTCTTCATGCGTCCCGTGCAAGGTATAGAGCTTGTCAGTATAATGTCACCTCGATTTAACACAGTGTTGTCTCCATAGAAGTAGAACTCTATGAAGATTAAAGAGAAAATGGAAAAGTGTAAAGAATCTTATGGATAGAACGGTAGCCAATGCAGTGACCACAGGATTAAACACTGCTCATCTGAAATGTAAAACTATTGGTTGTTTTCGTTCTCTATATTGCCATTTTATTTGTCTGGGGAGGGCAGTCAAAACCCACAGTACTTTGCGTACTGTGCAACCAGGTGGCATGCCCAATTTCATCCGGGAAAACCCATATAGAGGAAGGGAAGGGGTTGTAAGAGAAATTCAGTTTTAACCCACAGAGTTAGATTAACATTTACTTATTTAACATTTATTAGGAAGAAATCCAACAATCTCTTTGATGATTCTGTGTACATATTAGGAATTTACCAATATTGCATATTACTCGTTACAACACATATTTAACAAACATTTTGCATTACAATACTTTTCTTAGATATCAATTTAGTTTTGTTACAATGAATTAGAGTTATCATCGACCTTCCCACAACTCTGATCGTACGGAATTGATAAATCAGCAGGTTTTATAAAGAAAACAGAACTTACCACCAACCATATCGTCTGGAGATTCATATTGCACTTCTTCAAACACAGGTATGTTGATTGTTTCAAATGTTGTTGTAGTCACGCTTGAAATAACATCAACAGAAAATTGACGGTTTATTAAATTAACTAAATATTGACAATTACAAATGGGCTTTATGAAAACTTCACTATGCGGATACTTCAAACGGAGAAAAGAAACTATAAATCTTAGAAATGCGATAATATGAAGACAAAATATGTTACTCTTTCTGTGAAGAAAGAAGCAAACATTTGGACACATATCCCAAATTGTAAATATTATACGAGCTTAGTATAGCTGAGTTTTACTTCATTTGGACACTTCATGTTAATTTGAAAATGTGTTTACTGCTCAGATAAGGAAGTTGAAGTGACTTACTTTGTTCTCTCTGTAGTTCCCATCCTCTGCGATCTAAGCCCTAAAAAATAATACAGCGTGTGAAATATAATGACATTTTTAGATCCTTTACAGTTTGCTTACAAGGCTAGCCGTAGTTGTGAAGATGCCATACTGCTACTTCTTCAATGCCTGTATTCACACTTAGAGCACCAGGGCAATTATGCACGCGTGATGTTCTTTGACTTCTCATCTGCATTCAACACTATTCAGCCTCACAATCTTGCTACAAAGCTTATCAACATAGGCATCCCACATGGGTTTATTCACTGGATTGTCAAGTATCTCACAAATCGCACCCAATTTGTCAAACTCGGTCCCACCTGTCGATCTAACATTATTACCTCCAACACCGGAGCGCCGCAAGGCACAGTTCTAGCTCCGTTTCTTTTCACCTTGTACACGTCTGACTGCAGATCCCAGGAGAAGATATGTCCCAACATCAAGTTTGCCGATGACACAGCCATGGCTGGACTCATTCGTGGTAATGATGATGGGGCATATCTCTGCCAGCTGCAGTCATTCGTGGACTATTGTGACAGTAACTTCTTGCAATTGAATATTTCTAAAACGAAGGAAATGATCATCGACTTCCGCCGTAATGCTGTTGAACCTCCTCCAGTTATGATCAAGGGTAAAGAAGTTGAAAGGGTTCACTCCTACAAGTATCTGGGTATTCACCTTAACAATAGCTTAACATGGGATGGTCACGTGGATGCTCTGGTAAAGAAGTTAAATACCAGGTTATATTGCCTCAGAAAGTTGTCAAAATTCAACGTACGTACCGATATAATGCAAATGTTTTATAATTCTATTGTTTGGAGATACTGTCTTATATGTTGGGGTGGGAATGTCACTAAAGTCGAGAAGGACCGTATCGATCACATAATTAGAAAAGCTGGGGGAGTAATTGGAGGTCAACAGCATACAGTCGACTTGGTGTACCAGTCACTGCTTCAAACAAAGCTAGATTCAGTTTGGAATGACTGTTGCCACCCCCTTCACTGTTATCTTAATGACAATGTAATTAACAGAGGCAGTGGCAGACTGAGACAGCCGTACACGAGAACTAATCGCTATCGTAACTCGTTCACTGCCCGTGCAATCAAACTTTTCAATGTCAACTTACGTCGCTAGGCTGTTGCAATAATCTTTTATCTTGTCCTTGTCTTACTGTTTATCATTCTCATTCTTTAATCTCCATCTGTATATATCCTGATATATATTCCTATGCTCATATATTTTTGTACTGTTTTGAACTTTTATGTGCGAGACACTAATTTCCTTATTTGGAGCAATAAAGTTTTACTTACTTACTTACTTACTTACTTACTTACTTACTTACTTACTTACATATACCAATTCTGTCATAGCACAGACATTAAAAGGACATCACGTTATGCTCCTGATTTTTAAAATGGACTAAAGTTTGTTTATTGAAAGAATGTTTATTCTTATTCAGAAACTGAGTTTTAATTCATTTTGGAAATGCTTATCAAGATGAGGTGAATTCATATCGAAGTCGGATTAAATTTTTTAGCAATTTTATAGCTATTAATTATTTTCGGATACGCAAAATTTACAAAAGATGGTTACTCTTGTTTTTATTTTAAATTAAGCTCAGTCATGTGTGCTTCAATGCTAAGCTACTGACATTCTCAAAACGTACCTAACAGCTCCTTTGAAAGATTACCAATCGCTAGAAGGGCGACAGGACTCTCCAGCAATTTGATGATCTCCCAAATATTATGCTGGTTACGTGAAATATAAAAATATAGTCTCAATTTGGTAGACTTTCGGCAAATCACTTCTGAAGCATTGTTTGCCCCATTAAATTCATAAATTTCCAGTGACGTTTCAACGTTGGTAGTTTGTTTTCCTAAGTCAGTAAGAATAGATTGCTTCAAGCAACAATACCATTATTACATATTTGTACGTACTTTGAACTTTATAAAACATCAGTAAACTTGTCAAGGTCGATATTGTGAAGAGGATTGGTACGATAAAATAATATACACCCATTTTGCCTTCATCAGCATCTGTATAGATTAAATGAGTAAAGAAAAGGATTTCTTGATGTATTTTTGGCCTTTGTTAATGGTAACTACACAATTCCTTTAAATAATGAACGACCGGTTCACCATTGTTATTTAGTTCTCTCTTTGTGATCCAAATAACCACTGATTTAGAGAACGAACAAACAAATAGATTACTTTTCTGAGACAGTGAAGAAAACTACAAACAAATTACTTTTCTGAGACAGTGAAGAAAACTGTACAAATAAATTACTTTTCTGAGACAGTGAAGAAAACTGTACAATAACATTTCACTGAGGTATCTTGTTGCGAGTCCAAGCTACAAAATGGAAGTCACAAATGACCAAAATTCTTACCTGATGTGTTGTCTGGTGTAATTGACTTAGGATTTGGAATGTGAATTAAAATTTCACTCTCTTGGTTGACTACATATCTGCCATTAACTTTACATGTGAAATTTTGAATATTGACTCTCATTTCGAACTTCAAATTTGATGTCAAATTTTTCATCTCTAGTTTCGTGACGTCAGTAAAAGAGTCAGTTCTGTTATAAATTCCGTTCTGTAACCACGTCACGTTTAACGGTAGGATTGTGTTGAAAATAGCACATTGTATCTCAATATCCGAACCCTCAATAGCCGAAAGTGTCCTGCTAGTATCCGTATTCACAACCACGCTTTCCCCAACAATTTCAATTGTTGGTGTTACTATAATTGATAACAAGGAAAACATGGAATATATTATTTACGAGGGGCACCCTTAGAACTATATTGTTATCATTAAATATATGTCCTTCATGGGAAAGGAATCAAGTGCTTAACATTATGTAAGGACTTAGCTAGAATGTGATAATTTCTTAACACATAGCTCAATTGTTGCCCAATTTTATACATTTGATATTCAAAGTTCTACCGCACAAGGAAATAGTCATCATCATGATTAAAATAAACCCTGATAAATGTAATAATTTGCTTATATGAAATTTATTGATGAAAAAATAGCTGTATTTTTTTAGCAACCACTGAAAGTATGCTTTAAATTTACCTTGGATATGAACCACAAATGAAGAGATCAGATGATTCTTTCTCCAACACGTATACCTTACATCATTGACACCAATAACGACGTTGAGTACTCCCAGTGAGTAGTGCATCGACTCACACTCGTTTATTGTCAAAGCAAAATTCCTGTTGTCGTACGTTGTAGCTTCACCTCTAAATAAATACGATTGGTTAAATCCAAGTCTCCATATTAACCCTGTATTCTCATAAAACAAGACAGGACATTTTAGACATACATTTTCGTGTAGTTTTGCCATCACTATAGAA
Organism: Apostichopus parvimensis; assembly: GCA_000934455.1. Taxonomy (NCBI): domain Eukaryota; kingdom Metazoa; phylum Echinodermata; class Holothuroidea; order Aspidochirotida; family Stichopodidae; genus Apostichopus; species Apostichopus parvimensis. The sequence goes on from KN884830.1 coordinate 50,704, forward strand.
TCTGTAGTCGCCTCAACATTAATCTTGTTCTTTGGGGAACCTGAAATGCTCAAAAACACTGAAAAGAACAATTATATAAATAAATATAGTTGAAACGGTAATGAGTTAGAAATTACAGAACAGTGCAAAATCTTCAGCCTCCAACTCTACATACGGTCACCTTAACCAATTGGGCTTTGAAAACGGGCTGCATTTGCAGTTGTTCGAAGCCAGTAAGAAAGGTTGTCATTCAACTGTAGGATTTGCCACTTTTATCGAGATATGCTAGTCTGTTACATTCCATTTTCTACACAAATTTATAGAGAGTATCAAGAAAAACTACAATGTTCGGAACAGAGAATCCCGCAGAACTATCACGAATTGATATTCTGTGATGATTGTATACCATATGTAAACTTAAACAAACAAAAAACCGCATTGATTATCTAACTGCACAATTCACCATATTTCGTTTAACTTTTACATACTGAAATAAACTGACTTCATCCTGAATTGTGTTTTAACTACAACGGTTAATGTTGTGTGTTTCTTTACACGTGTCTGCAAATTCTCCCGGCATAACAGATCATGCCAAGCAGATGTTAAGTTGCCATATTGTGAAAGTAGAAAGAGGTAATTTGTTATTCACCGATTCTAATTATTTTCTAAGCTATAGTAGCCTTCAATTGTTCACTGATAGCATTTTGTTTGTATATAACCTTCAGAAATAAAATTCTTACCTATAAGTATTGCCGGTAAACCATCGCTGTTCAGAATGTTACTCAATACGGCCATATTTTTTTAATTGTCAAGCTCTACACACTTCGCTCAAAGACTGATTCAGATATGTGACATTCTATATATAGCGTTGAGTGATTATGCGCTACTATGATATTCACACTTTATATTGCCAAGGGCATCGCCACAAATGTACAGGTAATTACGAAACTAAAAGTTTATTCAAATAAGTACATACTAATACAATCACCGATAACAGCATGAGATGGCGGTACACTCATTATCACTGTATTAGAGTAACGCTATTTCTGGTTGAGTATAAAACGTAAAATATAGTTAGCTACATGTATTGCAAAGGTAGGTCCTTCCACTTAAATGAATACAAAATAATGAGTATAACTCTGAATCTGCAGCCCTTTTTGGCTTACAAAATCAAAGACTCAACTAGAACTTGAGAACACTAGTCAGTCCTGGAAGGGATTACACAGTTTCATTGGATGATGCTATTCTCATTAATACGTGATCTTCCAGCTTTAAACGGTATTGGGGATGAACAATATGCTTCGTTGGTATTTCTGGAAAGAATTGCAAACCATTCGGTAAAGAACAAATCTTGTGCCTCGTGCATCACTTGCGTTAAACCGTCGTTCATGAATTATGCTGCCATAGACGCACCTAGACCGTTGATTAACCTCTTATTTAATTATATGAACAGAACAATGTATTTTACAAAGAACCATCAAATAATGTTGTATATTGACAGCGGCACAGAAGTTGAAGCGACCATAGTTTTATTATTATATATTATTGTCGTATATGGATACGAGTACACACATCGTTGCGGATCCATAAATGGTAAGAAGGACATTATATCTTTATTACTCAGTAGTCTTTGTTCACAATGTGTTCCTGTTTATGCATTTTTTGAATAAGTTCCATATCTGTTCTTATATCAGGAAATGTAGACCACAAATAAAAAGCCAAAAACAAAGCATGAAGAAAAATCTCTCGAAGGTACGGTATATATTTTTTCTTCAACATTATTATTCCAAAGCAAGGAGACTTTACTCGACTGCTTCACAAAATAACGGTTATAACTATTAGATTATATTCATTTAACGAAAGATGGCGCATCATCAATACCTTTAACACGCATGTATAATACTTGTAGTGTTCATGACGTAACAGTTTTATGTTCAGTACTGATGACATCTCCACCTGTCATCGTCAAATGTAGATGCAAATATAAAGTCCATACCCATTGAAAACATTCCTTTTAATACACCATAATGTTTAAAAACCAAAGATTTACTAACACTTTTCTTCAGAAAAGAACAGTATTCTAGTAGATGGATAACGCACTGCGAGAACTGTTGCTCCATAGGGTGAGCCAATACCGATTAAAGAGCTTGTGTCGATACACGTGCCAGTGCACCCTCACTAACACGGTGTCCACGGGAGTCTAATTTCTATAATACTTGGGTCTTCATTACAACAAATTTAGGTTACGGGAAGACATCGTACATTCAACATTGGGTCCGCGATTGGGTTCTAAAGATGAAACCACCGAAAGATGGCGAAATATATAATCAGTAAATCTATATATATTGACTTTAAGGAGGTTGATCACTCGAAGATACTTTCCGAACTTGTAAGACAATGATGCCTGTTGGAATCGATTTAATGGTAAACGATATTGCCGAAATGTTTCTAAATTATGAGTTTCAAGTACTCCTGGATGGGTTTGATGAATTATCGATGTTTACGAAGAATCCGTCTAACGATAAAGAGGAACGTATCAATCTCCTCAAAAGGGAAATGAAGATGATGTTAAGCTGACGGTCAAAAACGGTTATTACTCGATAATAAAATAAACATGGTTCAATATAAAAAGCTTAAGCGTTGGCTAACGTCTCGTAAAGTTTACGATAGGATTTTTTCGTTCGCCCTACCGTATTCAAAAGTCAAAAGTCAATATTCAGTATATTCAGAAAACTTGAAAATAATATAAGACTTACAAGCAATACCCAAATTATCCTTGATTCCTGATTCAAGTGTGTAAGACTCTAATATAGACGCCACACCGAGAGTCAATTCGGATGCGGAAAACAAAACTTCGATTAAAATAAAACTGTCAAATAAAGACAGTCTATCGACTGTCTTTAAGAACGAATATTTGAATCGCACTGATGGTTGTTAAGCTGTTATTTATATGCCGTAAGTGTTTGGGTTGTCATACCAAACATGTCAGTGATATTCATAGTGATCTTTACATTTGAATGTCGCGGTAGCATATGGCCACATTAATTAATCTGTTTCTATAACGTCATGGTTTGTCTCATGGTTTTCTTTAGGCTCTTACATTTCATCGGAAGAACTGACCCAATGGTCTGTGTCGGTTAGTCTAAGTAGTCCAACTTCTTTAAATGATGAGCCTGATGGGACATTGAAATTAACACTTCTCAAAATAAAAATAAAAAGAAATAATAAACAAATACATCATGGACATCATTTGCTATTCGATGGCACTTTTTAATATACCCTCAATGTGTTGTAAGTATTCACAAGTGTATGTAAATATTTTCTAGTAACCTCCTCAATGAGAGGTTTATGGGATGTGCATACACAATTCGGTTAAATTATGTTCTGAGTTACAATATAATTAAGCCGGTATTGAAGTCATTCTTAATAATGATTGTGAAAGTAATAATACTCGTGGATACAGGGCAGTAAAGTAATGTTAATTAAGTATTAACTATTGATGAAATTTGACTTATCCATGAAGTAAGATTCCCTTATATCATATTCTTTGGCGTTAAGTGACACTAGATATTCAAATTTATGTTCTAACATATACACAAATGCAAACTACACATGTGTCTGGTGTACATGATTAACATAAAAAGCATATAACAGAAAAGAAAGAAAAAGATACTGAAATAACAAAGATGTAGAGAAACAAACACAATTACCACTGAAGAAGACTCAGGTTCTATAACGTATAAACAAAAAAGGATAGTTATTTTGGCAATTCCTGAGAGTAAACTAGATGAGCGAATACATGCTGACAGGAAGTAATTGCTGTGAGTATTTACAGCCTACTCAGTGTAATTATGTGTATGGATAACACAAGATAAAGCACAAAGAAGCAGATGCATGAAAAACTTTGTTAGTTTAGGAAAAAAAAACATATGTGAATTTATCGAAATATATTTAGCAAACAATTCAGTTGATAGGTAACATATTTAATATTTAGGGAAGTTAGAGAATTAGGCATCTATTCTATTAAATGAAGTAGTTGTGATATATTTCATTTCTTTATTACAAAGAAAACAAACAAGTAATTAAGT
>KN884830.1:57077-67200 GCA_000934455.1 Apostichopus parvimensis
CTTTTTATAATAAGTTATGGAATGGCAGCAGCAAAATATCTGCCCTCTCTTGGATCTATAAGTGTCTGTGTCTTTTGTTTTTCTAAGCATATGAGTACAGCACTAGTAACCAACACCTCTAACATGCCTGTAGCTGCCAGGAAAGTTTCTATATACACAGGTTAGATAAACAAAAATAACACTTGATAACGTTATCTGCACTATAAGCCAACACCTCTAGCATCCTGTAGCTGCCATGGAAAGCTTCTATTTACACAGGTGAGCTAAACAAATAGGAAACTTGAGAAAGGTATCTTAGCCGATTTTTCGTGAAGTTTCTGGGCTTGATTTGTGTATGCATCCTCTTCTCAACTAGACATACTATTTAAATTGTAAATGTGACTTGTGGTGTGAGTCTGATTACTTTCTGCATACTATTTAAAGTCTCGGCAGATTCAATGTTTCTTATTCTGAATGCATTCTGACCAGGTGGGTTTAATAGAGAAAAGCTGTCGCAATGGAAAAACAGGAATCTATTTTCTGTTTCCCTTATGGCGCGAACGATTTACCGTAAAATCACTGCGACCACCCATATCAGCATGTTCATTACTCGTATCGTCTACTTTTTTAAACCCAATTTCAAGTAGTAAATGTCTGAAAACACCTGTTAATTCCTTGCAATGGTAAGACCTAAATAAACATACTTTTAAAGATAATTGACCTAACAAAGACTTACCACGAAAGTGAAAGTAAGCCTAGCCTAACGGTCGTAAACAAAGCAGAGAGATTTGACTGGCGCATAATCTGTTGGTCGGATCTAGCAAATGTTGATTCAAGTTTGAAGAATCTACGGACTTGTTAAAAAATCTGGCAAATTTTATTCAGCTCAAAATGTTTAACTACAGATAAAAACTCAATAAAAACAATGATTATTACTATGACAATTCAATAGAACGGTGTTATTTTCACTGAGCTTTTAGGGCAGTAAGCTGGAAAGGTCGAAGTTAAACTTTGGCAACACACATTGAGACTTTAATACGTAAATTCTAATATCATTGTAGGTCATTAGCTTGTCATGTTTATCAAGTTTGTATTTCAAAGAGTGAGGGGGGAAAGGATTGAAGGTTTTCCAGTTCTTTTTATATATATTTTAATGCTATCAGTGAAATTTGTCTGGGAGATAAAATGTTGAAAATTGATAATTACTTGCTTATAATGAAAACTTCATTAAAATATGAAACAAAAATCTCGTTGGGAATTTTAGTGTAATAAATTGAAATTCTCATTTGAGTAATAGATTAATAGTTGGGAGGTTTAGGGAAACTGTGACAAAACTGACAAAAAAATCTACCGTGAAGAGTGCAAATAGTATTAGATGAAAGGTATAATTTGTTGAACTAACATTAAAACAATTAGAGCTTACTCACTTTTGCTCAAGAACACAGAAAATTTGTTGTTAAAGAATTATTGAGCAATACTACAAAAGTGTCTCATTTTGCTAGAATTAAAAATATTGTTCTTAATGCATTTATAGTTGCTTGCATGTTGCTCATAATACTTCCAACCGGTCATCAATTTAGCAGAATTACACAACGATGTTAATGATTTTGTGCATTAGCGTCCTCATTTGATTTGCTACAACGAAACAGGAAGTAATATATTTGATGAAGTGGATTTTGAGGTCATGTGTAGTGTGAAGTTTTGTTATCAATAGTAGACAGATTCTGCAAAGGAGCCCTCAATGTAATTGTTTGAATATTGCTCATAATACTTCCAACCGGTCATCCAATTGGTACAAGTACAAAGAGGTTTTAATAATTTTGTGCATTAGCGCCCTCTTTTGGTTTGCAACAAAAAACAGGAAGGGAATTTTGAGGTCATATGTAGTGTGAAGTTGTGTTATCAATAGTAGAGACATTCTGCATAGGAGCCCTCAATGTGTGTCAATACTGAAAGTCACTATTTTTCAAATAAGGAAAGCCTAATAATTTGTTTCTCTGCCTTGATTGTAAAATACTAGTCCAGATAAAAATTGATTTTTGAATGGTCAAAGAGTGTCATCTAAGCATCCTTTAGAAAGTTTGTCCTTCCTATCCTAGTTACTATTTTAGAGAAAATAACATTTTAATTTGATATTTCTTGTACCAAAGGTGAACTTGAAGCAAACAGGTATGGTATACTAGAAGCACACTGACAACATTTTATATTGTTCTTCTTCAAAATCTACATTGCATTTTTATGGTTCAATATTTGGATGCATCAATGAATAAGTCAGTTGTGTTTAATGGGTAAAACATTGAAGAAAACAAAACTCTTCTGACTTGTAGTGCTCACTACAGTGATTGTTTATGGTCTAAATTAATTAAACCTATCTGTTTTAGGGGGATGAATACTAAATAGTAGCTAGGGATTTCCCCGTAGGGTGTCTACCATGTATCAATACTTTTTTTGTTAGAACATCATTCCTATTAGGCATCACTTTGTCTGAGTATTTGCGTGATATGGGTTACAACGTTCAATGATGGCCGATTCCACATCCAGATGGTTTGCAACTCTGAGGAAAATTTCTGGACGTCTTGCCGAAATGCCTGCTGGTATGTTTATCTGCTACGAGGTCAATTGAAGGATACATTTTAGTCTTGATTTGTGAACATTAAATGATGTGCATTTAAGCAGGGGTCATCTGATGACCACTTTGGATGCTAGGCACATTATCTTTGCTTCTGTATAGTAAATAATGTACAGAATGTGTACACTACTGTCTAGGGTGTAACATTTTCATCCCTAGAATTTCACAATGTTAGCCACTTGATTACCACGCTGGACAACTACTAGTTAAAAGCAAGTTTCTTTTTGTAATTTTGCTAGAATTAAAACACACATCAGTAACTGAAGACAGAGTTATTAGAGCAGCTTGATGATATTTGCTGATGATTCAGTAATACATCTTTATACTAGTTAAGGTAACCTCACAGATTGTTTGCCCAACAATTGTTGACGGAAATAATATCATGTTTGTATGTTTAAATGTCTATTGCAAGAAAAATGCCAGTGCCTGTTTTTCTTACTGGCAAATGGCAACATATATTTAGCTAACGAAAAGCCTGAATTCTTAGACCTGATCCCCCTCCCCCTTCCCCCAAGATTGTCAATTAGAAAGCTTTGCTTTTAGAATCTAACTACAATATAATACTATGGTTTCGTTAAGCTCTCGCACACACATCAATTATTAATGGAGTTATTTTTATTCAGTACTTCAACTATACTTGTCTTGGTTTTCTTTGTCTTGACATGTTTATATTAGTTTCATTAATCTATTGATAGACTTATTGGCTTGATTGAATGATTGATTGGTTTTATTGATTGATTAGCAGCTTTTTGAGATCAATTTGGATGCATTTTCTTTGTTGGGTTTTTTTCAATACGTAAATCCTGTAACAATTTTGATTAATTACCATATAACTACTGAAGTATCATTTTCAGGTGTTGAAACAAACGAATAGAAAGGAATAGTCTTGCATTTCATATTATGAGATAATAGTAATTAAAACAGTGGAATTATTACTAGATGGGGCGTTGAGAAGTTAAGCCAAATATTATCGTTAATTAATAGTGATTATTCTTCTAGTTATTCTTCCCTTTGAAAAAAAATATCAAAGCAAAGGTTTAGTTTGATTAGTTGTAGTTTTTAGACATGTTGGAGGTGTTGGTCACATCCTCATGTTTATAATAGATTTAGTATTCAATTTCAAGGGTTCCTTACTGCATTGAGTAATTTTCAATAAGTTTTTTAAGATTGTTCAAACTTGTTCAAATGCCCCAAAACTGTTTTGCTTTGTTGAAGGGTATCACGTCTTTGTTTGAAAGATGTCAAAGATGAAAATATTTCGTGACATTTTTGAGTAAAGTAAAGCAATTTAACTGGTTTTTTGTTCGGCCAAACTGGACAAGGTGGAACCATTCACTAGTCAATCACCCTCAGCTGGTCTGTATGCAGCAAGTTCATCTGATTTGTTCATTCAATTTGATTGTTTTACTTTGATTCAGAGATTTGTAAATGGTATAGAACATGCACACAATAACTGATATAACAGCACCCGCTGTAGACATGCTGGAGAGCTCCATTTCAACTTTACATTGAAGCTGTGAATTGTGTTCTTACATTGGATGGTTCTGACCAAATATGTTATACTGTGTTCACATATAATTGCATTTGCCATCAATCTAAATAAGGGCAACTTGTGTGTGGTTATGACTGTCCATTTGTTCCTCGTAATGTAGACACTATTTGATAAGCTTACAAGTCACAGCAGACTCAAGAATAAATTGTGACCTACAAGTGCAGTGTATTAATGCACCCTTTTATTTGTAAACCCATGACAAATAATGCCTAATTTGATCGTTTCTGATGTGGTTTTGGTTGACTGAAACAGAATATATTTTCCAAAACATTTATCTTGTCTTTCTGGCAAATTGCCAAAAATACTAGCAAATACATTGATAATTGCAGCTTATTTTAAAGTTTGCCAAATTATCAGAAATTGTCTGTCATTTTTTTTAATTTTTAATAACCAACAACTAAAAACCTCAACAAAAATTACAGCCAGTGTGACTGGTTATATTCCAGTAAGAAGCATCTCTGGTTCAATTGTTCAACAATGCTTGATATGAGAAACTGTTTGGCTCTACTCCTATCATGGTGTTTAGTAGAAGAATGCTGTCAAATGTTTATTTCTAACAACATTCAGTAAGTATATTTCAGTAATATATTCATTTGTATAATGTGGAACTCTCTTTTTGTGTCAGAGAAAATGTAGCAGTTGGTTAGAAATTTCAACGATGTAAGGACTGCCATATATGATTGATACCTTATATACCTTTGAAATGTAGCTTAACAAGTTTACAAGTGCAAACATGGTTTGTTGAATGTTAAACGAGTTAAGGTTGTTGTTAATTAGTTCAATTTTGTGTGACATTCCAAGATGAAGGGCGGAGTATGCATTTTCTTTTTTGGTTTGCGTTGCCAGTGTGTCCCCTCCAGGAGGTGATTTCTGTGATCTGGTTACCTCAGCTACCCTGGGAATTGTCCAAGTATTCTTTGGTCTTGAAAAAAAAACTAGCCCAGAGGAATCATTTCCCTTCCATCAACTGGCTGATCAGCTGAATTATGCTGAATTTGTGCCACTTAGAACAAAGGTGAGATTAAGGAATTCAAAAGTTAGAACTGACCATCATTTAGCTTTAACTTTGACTAAAACTTCATTGTCATCCTGATCTGACCAGTGTGTGTTTTATGTTGGGTAATGAGTAGGTTAATAGCCAAACATTTCAGGCATTGGCATGTCTATCAAAACATGAGAAATGTACTCAACTCTTTCATTCTGACATCACAGTCCTACAAATTAGTTAACTAACCACTCATTGTTTTTTTCAAGTGTTTCTGATGATCCTTGTGGAAGGAGGAAATGGATACAGTTGTATCGAATTAATAGAAATATCTATTATACAAATTGAAAGTACTATCCGCCTTTCAGTTTTGATCCCATAACAAGGGGAGAATAAATCCATTTTGTTATTGATTTCATTATTTGCTTAGTCTAGATATATTTCAAGGTCACGGTTTCATTACCATGATGCCCAACGTATTTTCCTAGTCTGTGTTGAAGAAGGAAGCAAATGTTACTGCATTATTAAATTTTTCGATATATTTGATGTGAAACATTACAAGGTGATATACTCTGAGATATGTTTGTATGCTGTTATTATGAAGGACATATTAAGATATAATTACTTGATTTATATATGAGGTTTGTTAACTGCTGCCTTTGTGATGTATTAAGATAGATGAAAAGAAGACTATGTGGTAACTTAGTATAAAGCCTCCTCTGTCAGTCGGTGTCGACTGGGGGTGTAAAACACCTTCGGTCAGATTTTTTACTGTCATCTCTTGTGGCTGATGTAAGCATGTGAACTGCTGTTTCTGTGACGTGTTCTTGAGAGAATGAAATAATGCTAAATCTTTATGGAGGATATAAGATGAAGATACGGCAATATTAAGCTTCTATCCACATGACGTATTGGGCCTTGTGTAGTTAGTGCTCATTTCTTTATATTAATTTTGCCCCAAAGGTACATATTTGCCTCTATTGAATTTGAAATGGTGAATAGTGACGTTTATGGTACAATCAATGTATCTCAACTAAATTAAAAGTTACCTTACTTCTGGTCACTTACTAGTAGGTGATTGTTCAGAGATCAAGTTTGAGAAGCTTTTAGCAGTTTTTCATGCAGTTAAAGGAGAACACAAAAACTAGTATTTTGTTATGCTTATATGACAAAGCTTTAAGAAACCAACTCCACTGAACAGCTAAGAATAATGCTGCTCCCTTTGGGATATATCTTAGGTTAAAGTTGGTGTCTGGAAGCTGTCACTATGTAAATGTGTGATATCATAGAGTAACAAGGATTGGAAATATGGTTCTGAAAAACAAAGATGAACAGAACTTAACTGGCACTGAAAGAAATTAAAAAAGGAGCATAGACAATTAAACGATGAAAAACGATGACCATGCAGGTGAAATCCCGTTAGAGCAATCTTACAGTTCTTAGGTTAATATATGAAATCATCTGAGGACGTATAATCATTCTGACTTGCGCGATAAACATTGCTTTTGGAATTGTAAATAAATATGTGTACACATAATAGGTCAAAGAAATTCTCCAAGAGGAAGAAGACTTAGCGGAAATCGTCCAGCTTGCTGGAAAGGGTTCTCTAGCTGAGACAGATAAGATCACTCTAGAGGTAGCTAAGCTCATCAAGGATGATTTCTTGCAACAAAATGGCTACACACAATATGACAGGTGAGTGGAAACCGGTTTGAGTAACATAATCATTTTTTTTCACAAACTTCTCACAATATTAGGGAAGATTTTGTGTTTGGACTAATTTGTAACTAAATTATTGCAGACAGGTTAAATGATCAATTGACAGCACCCCAGAGGAGGTTTTCCATTCATCAAACCTACACATCTCTCCTGCAGTGTACATATTGCTGTTCTAATCATCAAACATACACATCTCTCCTACAGTGTACATATTGCTGTATTGCTGTAATTGCTATTTTGCTACATTTGCAGACAGCCAAATATGCTCTTCTGAAAGAAAATGAGTAAGGCCTGTTTGGTGACTAGTACAACCACACTTTTCTTTAATATTTGCTCTTAATATCTTAGACATAATTGACTTATTTGTGAATGAAAAAGTGTGTTCTGCAAATAGTTGGTACTTGCTTGTTCAAACTATATTCAAGGCCATGTATAAACTTACACCAAAGATGTAAACCTTAGTAAATATTAGGAATTATGACATTATTTGGATGAAAAGTTGAATTTCGTATGAAAGTTAATTTCAGAAGTGAGATAATACTGTAGCGCTTTTATGAGTTATATGGCAATGGCTGACATCTCTAGAGAATCTTTCTCATGTTCTCATGTTTGTAACCTCAAAATAGAAATAAAACAAAACAGTTAGCAAACTGCTTATCCACGAAAGAGAATGTAAGAGAATGTGTAAAAGTAAGAGGGATGATGTTTCGATCCTAGCAGGATCTTCTTCAGAGGCTGTTTGTAACCTGATAGCTTTAACTTACACCCACCTCACATAGATAGACACATATAATCTTTGATAGAGGCACATGAATACTTTAACTCTACTGGAAAGTTTACTCTCTGTTATGGACCACACTTTAGAAATTTACGTTGTCGACAATTGGTAAGTTGTTTAATACTAAATTTAAAATATCATTATCCATCTATGCCAGGTATTTCAGTTTTTATACTTTTCCAGGGGCTCTTTTTGAATAAAATATGTGCTTTTCTTACATTTTAATAATTTGGTAAATGTTTCATTTTATAGAAGAAACTAAATGAGTGAAAGTAGATTCAATTACTACTTTAAATTTCTGATGATTTCAAACCTGACTAGATTATACAAAAAATCACTTGTGACAGTATACAAAAATATTTTAACAAACAGTTCAGTTGATTTGTAAAATATTTACTAGGGAAGTTATTGAAATAAGCATCTGTTTTATTACCTTAAGTAGTTTTGATATGTTTCATTTGTTTATTGAAAAGAAAACAAACAACTAATTAAGTACTTGCAAAATCGGTTTAATTTATTTATTGAACTTCAGAAGTCAATGGTGAATAGTCTGTTTAAGTGTTTCACAATTGCTACTTGATGTCATGTGATGTTATAACTGCATTCATGCTAAGTGGCATTTAGATTGCAATTAACTTTCACCTCATATAATAGCTCAGTGGTATGTTCACAAACTAATGCAATTAATATCGACATAACATCTATATATGTAAACCAAGTATGCTTTTACTAATGCTGAGGAGTGGGGATCTGTTGGGTTGTATGGCAGGTAACTTTTAGATCTCCCTAGGGAGTAAATTAATGCTCAAATTTGTGTGTCAATTTTGAAGGTTTTGAAGTTACTCTCTTTAGAATATCAAGGTTCTTGTGTACAAAAACTGTTATACATCTTTGTATTAGTTATATAGTAATTTGACCATTTTTTACAGCCTTACTTATGAAGTGTGATACTGGATTACTTATTTTCCGCACCTACATGCAGTAGTCATCTGCTTCCCAAAAACCAATAGTGAGCTTGTCCACATTAACCTTTACAACACCCTGTACATCCGATTAAGCTTTAACCTTTTTCAATTTGGACTTTGGACATGAATATTGTCCCCCACTCTCATTACTTTGACCCAGGCTGTACAGTGGTTAAATACTTTTCTTTAACCACAGTTAGCTTGACATGGATTTGACATTACTCGGTACATTGTTACTGTATATTAAAGTTACTTTCTTGGCCTATAATTACCAAAGGCGGTGAGAAGGTACTGTAATGTAATTTCAACCTATTTTCACTTACATCGTTTATTCAGTACTTTCTCCTTACTTTGTTCCTTGATGCTTCAGGTATTGTCCATTCTACAAGACAGTCGGTATGCTTCAGAACATGATTGCTTTCTACGATATGGCTAGGCATGCAGTCGAAACAACAGCTCAAAGTGAAAATAAGATTACCTGGGCATATTATCAGGGAGAATATGAATGACATCATGTATCAACTCAGTAGTTTAAAATATATGGTAAGATATGTATCAACTCAGTAGTATAAGTCAGAGGTAAAACATATATCAACTGTATGGCGGTGAACGTAAGATATGTATCAACTCAGTAATATAAAATTTAAGGTAAAATATGTGAGTAATATAAAGTTAAAGGTAAGATATGTATCAACTCAATGGTATGGCATTGAATGTAAAATATTTATCAACTCAGTAGTATGAAAGTTAAGGTAAGATATGTATGAAGGTTAATGTAAGATATGTATCAACTCAGTAGTATAAAATTGAAGGTAATATATGAATCAACTTAGTTTAGTGAAGTTTAAGGTAAGATATGTATCAGCTCAGTAATATGAAGTTTAAGGTAAGATATGTATCAACTCAGTAGTATAAAATTGAAGGTTAGATATGAATCAAATCAGTAGTATAAAATTGAAGGTAAGATATGAATCAACTCAGTTGTGTAAAGTTTAAGGTAAGATATGTATCAACTTAGTATAAGTCAAAGGGTTAAAGGTAAACGTGAGTTAAACGTAAGATATGTTGTCAACTATGAACTTAAAGGAAGGAAATGTATCAACTCAGTAGTATAAAATTTAAGGTAAGATATGTATCAACTCAGTAGTATGAAGGGTATGGTGAGATATGTGTCAACTCATTAGTAGTATAAAGCTTAATGTAAAACATGTATGAACTCATTAGTAGGTGTAAAAACTGCAAATTCTTTTGAATTTGTCCTCTCTTGGAGCTTTTAGTACAATTTAAGAGTACTTTTCATACTGTATGTGACTTGTGAGTCTCTGAGCATAAGGTTTTACTATCATAAAAGTGCAATAAGCCTTCCCATTATTGAAGCTTTTGTTTTGTGCTTTTTGCCTTGTAGTTTTCATAATTTCAGTTTCAGTTTGTATCATGTGACATAACTTGTTAAAGACATGTAAAAATGTAATCCATCGGCCCCTTGTATTAAGAAAACTGTTACTGCTTGGTTAAA